>BQNB010149094.1:0-16212 GCA_026074375.1 Tanacetum coccineum | reverse complement strand
AAATTAAAAAGTGGTAAACTATTCAACCCCCCCTTCTAGTTTTCCACAGTGAGAACTGATAAATATAAAAAATAGGGAAAACGGTACTTCCTAGGGTTCTTAAGTTCTTGAATTTTGAAGGATATGGCGCAAAACGGAACGCCAAGCATGTGTATTCTACCACATGTAATATAATAATCCAAATATATAAATCTCCAAGTGTAAAATGTCAACCACCAATCCAAGCTCCACCTGTTTTATTTAATCTGCATAATAGACACAACTACAAGAAAAAATTAAATACAAAAGCGCACTTTCGTAGGCACCACGATTGCATTTAGCGTATGCAACAAGCCTTTAAACTCGTCGGTGTCCCTAGTGGACGAGTTATAGTCTCGTGAGGATTTCCAGCGAACACACCCACAAAGTTCGATAAATATCTTTTTCGATGCAAAAATCGAGTAAGAAATACATGGGCCCATGCACATCAAACTTATCAAACTACAATTTTTTTGTTATATATATATATATATATATATATATATATTAGTTGTAGGTTTTTTTAGGTTTATTATTATTATTTACTATTACTACTATTATTATTATACTTAGCTTGATTTAAGATTCCTTAATGATACGGTTCAAGTGGGAATGATTCACATTTAAACGTTGAGGGTATGGAGTCTTTGGTATATATTCACGGTATGGATATTCATTTGTTTTAACAATGTGATAGCCCTTTTTTGTTGTCTTAATAGGTCGATCTTTTTCGCTTTTATTGTTGACGATGATAGGAGGTGGTGGATCTTTTTGAATTTTCTGAGAATCATCAGACTTTCCACTCCCAGTGAATACGGCATTCACGTGCTCAGTTTGAGCTTAAGGAGGAGGAGGGTTAGTCCTATCAGTTTGTTTTGAAAAGACGTTTTGAGACTTCGACCACTCATCTATTTTTCTTTCCATATTTTTAATTTTAGTTTGGAAATTATTTTCATTTTGCTTCATCTTTAAAATCATATCGTTAACATTGTTTTTGAAAAACATATTTGTAACTCTTTGATCATCCAAGAATTTTGTGATTGATTTTTCAAAATCAGTTTTAGCTTGAGGATCTTGGTTGACGGTTTTACACTCTTTGTTAGGTAAAACACCAGTGGTTTTACCATCGTCTTTGGCAAAAAGTTTCTAATGAACAGTTCTCATGCCACGGATACATCTTTTGAAATCTTCGAGATCATTTCTCACATCATTGTTTAATTCTGTGAGCGATTTCTCGGGATCATTAGGATCATGATGGGATTGGTGAGAATATGAATCATTAGAATTTTGGTTGTGATAATCTTCAGATCGGATGTAATTTGCTTCATGACGTTCACACATCGGCGTGTCATCGTTCAGGTGGTTTTTACAAGCGTTTCCCTCTCTAAGGTCATTATATTTGTTACGCATATCTTGCAATTCTTCTTTTAAGCTCATAAATTGAGAATCAATTTTTATTGTTAAAGCTTCTAATTTTTCTATTAATCGAGAATTATCAGTATTACTATTACTTCTATCGGCGAAGGAAATAGATTGCCAATCATGTTCGTTTTTAGATTTACTGGGCCAATCATGTTCGAAAAGGACTTTGTCCTCAACATATTGAAAAGTTTGATTTGGACTTTTATAGAGGAAGATTCCTTCGGCTGTTACATCCAGGATTCCTTGAGTGGGTTCGTCTAGACCATGATAAAATATTTGAATAATAGCTCTTTTGGTCAGACCGTGCCTATGACATTTTCGAAGCATGCTCTTGAGTTGTAACCAAGCGTCGATTAGACTTTCACATGCGTGTTGAGAGAAACTTCTGATTTCAAATAAAAGACGGTTATATAACGAAGGTGGAAAGAATTTGTTTATAAAAGCTTTTCTCATTTGTTCCCACGATGTTATAGACTCTTCATTAAGTTCGTTAAACCAGGTTTTAGCCTTATCAGATAGGGAATAGGGAAATCAAAAGCTTGACAACTTCACTATGCGTTTCACTGTATCTGAACATGCTGCAGATTGCGAGAAATTCACGTATGTGGTCATGCGGATCGGCCAGCAGATTACCATCGAACTTATTTTCGTGAATCATATTTAAGTGAGTAATATTGATAACATAGTTGTCATCGACATCGAGTTGAATAATGGCAGAATTAGGAGTTGGTGCTACAGTCTTAGCACTTTCCCACATGGGTTGATCATCAGGATCGAGAATTATTTGTTTGGGTTCAATATCCTCTTTAGGTATATTTATAACGACAAAATCATTAACGATAGGATGTTCGGTGGAAGATTTGTGTGATTCGATCTGAATGGATTCTTTTTGGTTAATTTTAAATTTACATGACCTTTTTATTAAATTTTTATTTAATTTATATATTAGACTTACTAGTTGTTTTCCCAAAGATAAAGGATTTATACATACGTTAAGCATTTTGCAAAAAGACATTTATATATATATAATTAAGACTAATAGATAATATCAAATAAAATATGATTTTCATGTATTTTTTTATAATTTTTTTATTTTTATTGATTATTATTATTATATATATATATATATATATATATATATATATATATATATATTGTAATTTAATTATATATAGCAAATAAGGATAAATAAATAAAAGATTTTTTTTGATAGAGTGCGGCGTACTTTAGGAAAAGTGCGCCGGCTTTTCTGGAAATTTTGTGTTTTTTTTAATATTATGATAAACTAGATAATTACAAATACACAAGGCATATAATCAGATAAAATACAATTTCTAATGATTATAGAACCTAAGACTAGCAGATTGGGGGTTTTGGTTTTGGTTTTTGAAATAAGATTATGTTTGTGAAATTTTGCAGAAAGTGCGGCGTACTTGGGTAAAGTACGGCGTACTTCTTGGTTTTTCAGGAAAACCGGCGCACAAATAGGATGTGCGGCGTACTTCCTGGAGAAAAATGATTTTTTGGGTTCCGTTTGCCAGAAAACGGTACGGCGAGTTTGAAAATTTTGTGAAACAAAATAGCACCTGAAACAAGCAACAAACTGATAACAACTTAAACAATTCCCCGGCAACGGCGCCAAAAACTTGATGTGTGTTTTACAAGATTTAAATTTATAATACTAGAAATACTGATTTTTACTAAAAACACAACACTCAGGAAGTATACCCGTTCGTGTATAGTATAGCTTTTAGGTAAGTACAGGTCGTTCCATGAGAATTGAAGTTTTCACAGTTTGTAATTATGGTGCTAAGGTTAATAAGATTGTCACGGATCAAATTAACCAAAACGTACATAAATTGAATATTGCAAAGGAAGCAATAAAAGGATGATTCAATCAAATGATTAAGGTATGTTTGTTTAGGCAATGATCACTTAGATAATGATGTGTTTGGAATAGTGTTTATAAGTTTAGAAAATAGAGTTATCACAAGTTATAAATCATTTTGGCCTTTAAATATAACTAGTGATAATATCAATTAATAACAACAAATCCTTTCGGCCTTTATAAGTTATTAAAACCAATATATTAAATGGAATGATTAAACACATATATAAAAGAACCCTTTCAGCCTATATTCTTATATAAAATATCTTTTACCAATTGAATAAACACATATCCAAACGCTCCATATCTAAGATCACATATTGCCCAAACAAACACAAGATGACTACTCCATGATCAAAGTAACAAAACACATAACATTCATCATGAATTTAGTAAAGATCATATTTAAAAGATAAATAAGATTTATACCAACTTCAAGAGCAAATGTTGATGATTTCACAAGAATTTCTCAAGAACACTTTATTATATTCAAAGCAAAACCCAGAAACTATGAACAATTCTGTCACAATAGCTTATAGTTTCGAAATACACTTCACTAACACTTCCTTGATGGATTAAAACCTAGGGATATTGATGGTGGAGAGTGGTTGTAGTCGATGGTGGTGATGGTGGTTTGAAGGGGGTGTTTGATTCCTTGGTTTGTCAAGCTAAGATCACCAAAAACACCTATTATAAGTGTTAGAAACGAAGTGGGGAATTGTGTATGTAAGAGATATGGAATGAGGTGATTAGGGGCTGTATTTATAGGCTAAAAATGGGCCAAAGTACGCCGCACAAACTTATTTGTGCGCCGCACTTCGTGAGTTAATGCACTTAGCATTTAATTGCATTTAATTTTTCCTCAGACTAAAAAGTGCGCCGCACTTTGGCCAAAACCGCCGCACTTTCTGCATATTCAGTAGTTGGCCTTTTTCATGGTTGTAGATAATTGAATTCTCTTTCCGTGGCCGCTCAAATCAACTAAAACGGAGTTCGTATGACCGAGTTATGGCCAAAACAGTGAACATGTGTCGGGAGATCATTAACTTGAGTTATTTCTTCGTTTAAGCTTCAATTCCTCGTGTATTCTTCCGTTTTCTTCCACGACACATACCTAGAACATATAATAGCAAATATACTTCATTAAGTACCAAAAGTTCATGAGAAATGATAAAATAAATGCAAATAACGCCGCCTAAAACATGTACTCCCTCCGTCCCAAAATTATTGTCCCTTATTGACTTTTTTGGTCTTTTTCTTCAAACTTTGACCTTAAATATTTTGGTTTGTGTTATGTTATACTTGATACAAAATATATGAATTGATTGGTTTTTTATTGTATTTTCATTGTTATAATTTTCATCAAGTATTGTATAACACAAACAAAAATATTTAAAGTCAAAGTTGGAAGAAAAATACTTAAAAAGTCAATAGGGGACAATAAATTTAGGACGGATGGAGTATAATTTAGGCGTTATCAGGTGCATTTTCTAAAAATCAAACGTTAAAATTTGGAAATGAAAAAAAGGGGTGTTTGGTTGGTTCGAACTAGGGACAAGGACACAAGGGTTGATCATTTTGTTATTTTGGTTGTGTTGGTGGGAAAACATTTACATACTAAGTAGCTTATTTATTATCTAGCTTAAAAATAAACTTTCAAAAAGCTTAATATAACTTATTTTGGGCTTATTTAGGTTCGAAAACCACAAGGAACAAAAAGGAGGTGTTTTTGGTTATTTACCTCTTTTGTCGTATTTTTATAAACAAATTCATATTAGTATACATATTAAAATAATTAGGGTATTCGTTAGGAGATTTGTGTTTGGTAAATCATTACGAAAACATAGATTTTGGGAAATTGTCGAAATGTTGATATATTAAGAAAAAGTGTTTGGAAAATAAGGTTTAAGAACCTTGGAAAACGTTTTATAAACGAACGGGTCATCCCGAAATTTCGTAAGAATCCTATACTTAGAATATTTTTTCAAAACTTACCTTTATGACGAAATAATAATATATTATCATTTTAATAAATTGACTAAAAGACAAAAAATGCATTTTATAGTTTTATAGATTATAAAACTCCAAATCGTTTTGTATAATTAAAACGTGTCATTTATTACAACAAATACAATTAAACAAGGTAACTAGGGTTTACCGGATGGATTTACCAGAACATATTCATTTCGTTTATTATCCCAGCCTTGTTATTTTACTTGTCTATTTTATTAAATAGTATAATTATATATAATTTAAAGTACATACTTAGCATATCTTCTTCTAGTCTAATTCACCAACCACAATGCAACCAATATTACTAAAAACAGTAACAAATAACATTTTCAAAACTCCTATACATCACTTTTAAGTACACATTTCAAACATAAAGCTAATTCATACAAATTGCTAGGTCATGTCTAGAAGCCGTCGTTGTTTGACTATCATATACTCAGCTACTTATCATCTTGTTAAGGTGCGTTCTCGTAGCCCCACTTTTTAACTCTTTTCCGTTGGGGGGAAATGATACTCAAATTCATTTCAATGCTTTTCATTTGTGCAAAACTTCTATTTCATTTTGGACAATACTATGTGCTTATGATTACGTATATGAATGCTATGTGGATTCTATGTCAATTGCTATGTGAATGTTATGAGATCAATTCATGCAAAGTTCTATGTGGATTTTTGCCCAACACTGCATACATACAACTATTTTCCGACCTATGTTTAGCTCCAGCTGGTAGGCTTTAGGTGAGGAGGACTATAAGCGCTCAGACCATTATGAATGGTTAGTATCATTGATATGATATGAATAAAATTCAAACACTATGATAGCATGGGTTTGCTATGTGTAAATCAAACACTATGATAGCATGGTACTGCTATATTGGAAGTCTAAATCAAATGCATGCATTCTGTTTTCATATTGCACAATTGTCCACTACTTAAAACAATGGCACAACAACTGGGTTTACTTCTAAACCTATGAGCTCACCAACTTTATGTTGACCTTTTCGAGTATCATTTTCAGGTGAAGCATTTGCTCATTGAGCTTAAGATAGTATGCCTTCGAGACATAGGCTATCCCGTGAGGGATCATCGTTGAAGGATTGCATTGAGACTTTGTTTTTCATGTTTATGTTCTGAGATTATTCTAGACTCATTCCATCCCCATGTTGGGAATTGGTTGTAATAGATTTGAAACTATGTGATGTATTCATCGACTTTATTGACACAAGTTCATACTTGTCGTCAGATATTGTTGTAACAATTTGATAATGCATTTTAGATTTATCTATTTTGTATCATGTGTTATGATGATTCATTCTCCGTCGCATCCTATATTTCTGCCGCTGTCAGGGTGTGACATCCCACGAGCTTTCAACTTCCAAATCTGGTTCACACGGTTCAGCTTTGGACAACCACTCTTGTAATGTACTGGTTTGCCACACTGATAATAGGTACCTCAGGTTCCTAATTTGCTACTAGGGGCCTCTAAGTCTTTATCGGAACGGGTGTCCTACAATCTCTAGTCATATGGCCAACTCTTTTGAAGTTGTTGCACTTCACATTGCATGGCCTAGTGTGGTGGTACAACTTACACTTGTTGCAGAAAGGTAACTTTCCTACATATCTATTTTTGTTATTTGGTCTAGCAATGTAAGCTCTCACGACCTTTTGTCGTTTACTTTGTTGTTGGAATTCCTTGCCACATTGGCTTCCTAACGTACGACCTGATTCATCGAGTCATGACCCATGCGGATTTTTGCCTCGTAGACAGCAATAGCTTCAATATCATTAGCAATTTGTTGGGTTATAATATGCTTGATCCTCGCGGAACTCATTCCTTGTCTCGTTGTCGGCATTTTCTTCAAAATCGAACAGAGTAAAGAAAAATTAAAATAAGTTGGGTTCCAAAAGTCGTGTTTCCAAAAATGAAATGTTACGCGGTGACAATTTAAAGTCTTGTGCGAATTAATCGGCATGTTTCTAGGTGACTGGTAAGTGGTGACGTCGGCGTTTCAAAAGTATAGGACGGGTATTCAAACTCGTCTTCGGAGTCAGATAGTAAGATAATCAGTGCGGTTGGCAGACTGTGACAAGTTTCAAGGTTTTCTAAGGTCATGAAAACGTTTTAAGAATCATCGTATAACTCATGATGATTTAGAAGTAAATGAGACCATTATTTCACTCACAGTGTCTTAGAAATACACGAGACCATTGTTTCACTCACAATGTCTTAGAAATACACGAGACCATTGTTTCACTCACAATATCTTAGAAATAAACAAGACCATTGTTTCACTCACAATGTCTTAGAAATACACGAGACCATTGTTTCACTCACAATATCTTAGAAATAAACAAGACCATTGTTTCACTTACAATATCTTAGAAATAAACGAGTCCATTGTTTCACTCACAATGTCTTAGAAATAAAAGAGACCATTGTTTCACTCACAATGTCTTAGAAATAGTTTTAGTATTTATATATGTAACCTTTATATGAAACAATGTAGGATGCGTGCAATGCAAAAGATAATCGTGATGCAAGGTAACTCATGGCAAGAATGAAAATGCATCATGGCAATAATGAGATGCAACATGAATATAATTATTACTTAAGTAAAATAGTACTTAGATATATATCAATAGCAATATCATATATATAAAGCAAAGCAGAAGCACGTATAGATAAGGATAGAACCACGTAAGGATCACATACTGATTATAGACCAGACCTACTATATACTAACTGGTTCTCTATAACCTTGGCTCTTGATACCAATCTGTCACATCCCCAAATCGGGTCGTAGCGGAAATAGGTAATCCGATGGCATGACATTATGAATATCTCAAACACAAGTACAAGAGAACGAACACTATATGGATGTTTTGAAAAATAAACACCGTTGCATAATTATAAAACAGTTAAGCCATTACAATATCCCAAAAGTAATACATTGAAAATGCGGAAGCTGAAAAGATGTTTAAAGTATAACGGAATTTAAATGATAGGCATAAGTTTTCTTAAAAAGTGATGTCAAAATGCATGTAGACTCCATGAAGCACATAAAGAGAAATCCAGGTAAGCACCTGAAAACATGCTTAAAACGTAAACATAAAGTTGGTGAATTCATAGGTTTAAGTATTTCACAAGTATGGACCACAAGATTTGTAAACATGCGACTATTGTAACACATACAATATCACAAAAGGTATTTACATTGCACTAAGCTCATGACCCCAAAGCCTTAAGAATACGTTAATTATAAGTTGTTTCCCTAGTAGGTGCATGTAACCTTTGCCCCTTTTGTGTTCTGAATATTTCATTTTTAGTCCTTTGACTATTTGGCGTTTGCCAGTTTATTCAGATATTATACCGCGTTGATGATAGTGATTTTGTTGAGAATTGTGGTAATTTTTGGTTTATTTAGAATAATAGTCCTTTTTAGAGGTTATTATTGTGTTATTTTCATTCTGGGTGGTTGACCCGTGAATTTTAAGAAATGCCGAAAAACGAGTCCCGACACGTCCGTTAATGTCTAAATGAGTTTTGAAGGGTTTAAAGTGTAAATATGTCGTATAAATACTCTAGGTTAATGGAAAAGTATTTAAGGTGAATAAAAATGCTAATTAACTTTAGGGAATAATTTACGGTTAAATTTTACGAGCTTTTAAGTGATCCCGACACAAAATGACACCCCGAACCCCCCCTTGGATACCTTGGCCGGTTCAAGTCTCATAGGAGACAAGGATGCCATATTTTTAGCTAAAATGTTCCCACTTGTACACATATATTCCATTTTACAACCAACATCCCATTCATTCTCTCATTTTAGTTTTTTTTTTAAAAACGCACTCATAAGTGTGTGTGTTCGTCCGCCACCAACCACCACAAACCACCATAGATTTTCCAACTTTGATCAAGAACGTGATATTCCGGGTTGATATGGGTATTTGGGTATTCATTTAAACAACGTCACGAAATCTACATTTTGAAGATTTTCTTGTAAGTTTCAAAATTTAAATTTCGTTTGTCCTTTTGGGTTTATATTGATGCATAGATGCTAGTTGTACAAGTTTATTGTCGTAAAAATTGAATTTTAGGAAACGAAATGAATAAAAGGGTGCGTTCAGGGTTTAAATAAAAAGGAAAAAGGATAAGGTTTTGTTAGTTTTGATGTTGTGGTCGTGATGGTTGAGAAACATATATTGCTAGATAGCTTATTTTGTATAATAGCTTGTATAGCTTAGTTTGTAGGCTTTTCGTGACTTATTTTGAGCTTATGTGCTCACGTCCTACTATAAAATCACAAGGGAAGTGATTTTTATTATTTTCGTGATATGGCGTATGTTCGTGGACTATTTTTATAGCTTATGCTAGTAACCAAATACTATACGTAGCGTAGTAGCTTATTTTTAAGCTTACGGACTTGATTTTTGAGCTCTTGGGCTCACGACCCAATAAGCACAAATAAGCCGTGGCTTATTTGTTGGCTTATTGTGGTCCGGGTTATTTTTTACTTATTAGTATAAGCTTATATATATAAATGGACCTTAGTTTTGGGCTTGGAACGTAATTTAAACGTATAAATACCTTATTGGATCCTTGTTGGGCCTTAAAGCCCAATAAGCGATATTTAGTCGTTTTAAGAAATTATGACAAACTTTTAAAAGTGAAATATATTTACAAAGTGATATTGAGCGTTAGTTTGGGAGAAAATGTTTTAGTAAACGTTAAAGATTGAGATTTTGGAATTTTTTCGAAAAAGTGTCGAAATGGTGAAAAATGTTGAAATTAAGGTTTAAAACCTTGGAAAACGTTATATAAACGTATGGGTCATGTCGAAATTTCGTAAAAAGTTTATACTCAGAAAGTTTCACTTAAGAACATGATTTTGGTTTTAAAATAATAAAATATTATTTTATTATTTTATTTATTTAACAAAATTCAATAAAAGACAAAAAATATAATTTTCTCGAAACTTCTCTAATATGTTCATTATGAGTAAACGTTTCATTTTTAACCATATTATGATTATTTTATTGGGAACTAAAGGTACCGAATGGACTTATCGAGATATATTTATAATTAGTTATTATACATATTTACTTATATTACTTAGCTATTTTCTTTAAATAGTATAAGTATGTATCGTTGGGATATCGGAATGAGGCGTCAACCATCACACCACTAAATTGTTATAGGTAATTGTACAGCGCATCTAGCCTTTATGCATTAAACATGAAGACTGTTTTGGAAATAAGTGATTTAATGGGATATTAATTGGACTAGGTCATGTGAGGACATCGTTGCATTTGCTTGTGTAATTGAGATTTGATTGCTTAAGACTTGCTTAAGGTGAGTTCTCGTAGCCCTATTTTTTTCTACTATTTTTCCGTTGGGGGAAAATGATACTCAAATGTGTTTTAAATTGTTTTGAAATTTGACTGTGCGAAATGTGGTTTTGTTTTTAGGACAAGATATGTGCTTATGACTGCTATGTGAATATTATGTGTTGCATGGTTATTTTGGATCGGAGGGGTATGCCTATCCTAGTATTTGTGTGGTTATCGGATCGGCTGGGTACGCCTACCCTAGTATGTGTGAGGTACTGCCCTAATCTAGTGCTCTAGCTGGTAGGCCCTTTAGGTGCGTAAGTGACATATTTGCTACTGGACTAGCGGTGATGCTAGGATGGTTTGACCAGCGGGTAAGCTAGGTCGAGTTTTACAAGATTAGCGAGGATGCTAAGTCATGGGTGCTTCTCATATATTCACTGTCATATTGCACTTTTGTCCCCTGTTTTAAGATATTGGCACAGCATTTGGGTTTAAGGTCAAACCTATGAGCTCACCAACATTATTGTTGACATTTTCGAGTATCATTTTCAGGTGAAGTGAAAGATGTATAATTGGTGTTATGTGATAGCAGGCTTAAGAGCATCCCATGTGGATTTCCGTATGACGCCTTGCTTGTTTATTTGTTTGGCTATTTGTATTTGGAAGTTTTAGTTTAAGTTTGGATTTGGACCCCTCTGTGGGCATTTGAAATTTGTACGAGATTTTGGATTTAGTTATGATTTGGGACATCACTCGAGGTTGTTCGAGGTGGATGTTCTTTGTAACACTTGAAGTTTACACATTGTAGTTTTCTCTATATTGTATCTTGTGTTATGATTGATCATTATGTTGCATTCTCGAGTTTCCGTCATTGTCGGGGTGTGACAGATTGGTAATCAGAGCCAAGGTTATAGAGAACTAGGTGGGTTGACCTAGACTATAACATAAGATCCGTCATTTAGTTGCATATAGGATCTATGTGCGCGGTGTTCTGCTTTTGCTTGCTTTCGCGTGTTAGTGGTTTGGTGCTTTAGTTATGTCAGTCATTGAAATGTGTGAGCTTAATACTGAGTAAGACTGGGAAAGGATGAGGATATAAATACGGTGGCCAACGTAGTTATAAAAGTATCACAACTTACTCGTATTTGGTAATATTGCTCACACAAATTGATGTTGACACCATAAGGGGGTATTATGTGTATAATTATATATATAGTAAGATATTCTATATATATGTTAGTCTTCCTACCTACCTAACGTTGCCCATGTCCTCCCTCATGTGGATAATACCGCCAAGGATGAGGACCAGAAGTGCTGGCTAACCTGTTGCCGAATCACGAGGAGGGGGAATAGGTGAACGGGTTGGTAGATGTTGTAACACCCCTAAATCTGGGTCACATCGGAATGTTGAATATCCGAGGGCGTTACTTCATAGATCAATAGCACAAGATATGAGAACGACCACTAAACATGTCGTTTAAAAAGATACATTGGATTTAACAAAATACTTGTTCATTACATAAGCTCATGGCTTCAATTTGTTTAACAACAAAAGTAAAGATTTTGGTTTATAACAAAATATCCTAAAATGTAATACATCCTAAATCTTTAGTACTGACTCTTCCAAAGAGAAATCCCCCAATGTATCTTGGCACCTCGTGCCTTATTGACCTGAGAAAACATGCTTAAAACGTCAACATAAAGTTTGTGAATTCATAGGTTTATGTAAATCAATTGTAGGACCGCAAGATTTCTAATTGTATGATTAAGCAACAGATGCAAACATCATAAAAAGTAATTACGGTTTCCTAAGCTCATGACATGAGCTCGACGTATATGGATGCAATAAATTGCCAATAAATGCCCTGAATGATGTTCTAACCCGCAACATCCCAAGTCTGACATGGTATACGTTTGTTGTCCGGCAGACTAGCACAGTGAGCGCTACTCACCCAAACGGGGACATCAATCCCAAATAGATCTATTTATAACATTCGCGCTTGCAATCTAGCAATTGACAGTTCATGATAATAGGGCTCAATGGGTTATCGCTACTTAGGCAAACTCGTAATCAAAGTATAAAATGTACACTTGCGTCCAGTTTGTAAAACAAAGCATGTTCTCACCCCAAAGATGTAAATCATTTAAATAATTGTAAAGCATGGGGCTATGAACTCACCTTAGTAAATAGTCCTCTGAAAATGATAATATATCTAAGTATAGCAAATGAATCACACCGTCAAATACCTAAGTAAATACGGCCAGTCTAAGTCTACAGTTTAGGCTAAAGACTCAATGTATAAACTATAATAAATTGCTAGTTTATATATGTTGTTATTATTTGTGTGGTGGTGCAAATGTTTATTGAATTTGTATTCACTTGATGGCTTTTGGGAAGGTATACGATTTTGCATGATCTTGTATACGTATAAACGTCACTAATAAATATTTCTAATAATTAAGTTGTAGGTTAACCGGTATACTATCCGGATGTCATTCGTCCGATATGTCAAGTGTTTATTAAATTCACTTTATAAAATAACCCTTAGGTTTTCCATAATTACAAAACAGCCTCTGGGTCTATAAAATATATACTATTTTATATTTTAAACCCTTAAGTTTCCACTTGTACACATTTGGTCCTTTAACTTTACCAAATTACCCTTTGGGTCCTTATATGTCTCAATAGTCCCTAAAGTTTCAGAAATGACAAAACAGTCCCTCAACTTACAAAAATAGTAAGTAGACATAATTGAACCCTCAAGTTTTAAAGTTTACACATTTAGTCCCTTAACTTGTAAAAATCACATTTTAAGCCCGATTAAGTTCTAACAAGTTACAATTTGTTTTATTACTTTCAAATAAGCCATAGAAACTGAGACTTCTTATAAATACGCTAGGATGAGCTTATTTATGCTTATTGGGCTTAACAGGCCTTATTAGGTCCGTTAAGGTCCAATAAGCTATTTAATGGTCTGAATGAAGTTTCACGAGTACATAAGCTCTCCTTATGCTTATTAAAGACTGATAATCTAAAAAATAAGCTTGGGGGAGCTTATTTGAGCTTATTCGAGCTTATTGGGCTCGTTAGCCCAATAACTCAACCCGAAAGTTTGTAAAAGGGTTTCTTAGGTTATACAACTTATTTTCTAGACTCATTAAGCTTATTCAAGTTTGATTAATCTGGCTTAACTTCGTGGCTTATCCAATAAGCAACTAGGCCCCGGTAATGGGCCTTTGACCCCATTTCGAGCCCAGTAAGGGTTATACACGCTTGGGCTTAATCCGTTTAGGTCCATTAACTTGTCTAAGGTTATAATAAGCCTCATAAACTGGTTAAGCCCAGAAATAAGCTGCCGAAGCTTATTTGTGGCTTATGGGCTTTGTTGGTTCACGATCATGGGCTAACAAACCCAATAAGGATCCAGTTTGGTTTTTAACATACATTAAAGTATCTTAGAGTCTTTGTGAGTTTCAAAAAGCTCATAGGTTTCTTAATAAGCTTCGTAGAGCTTATAATTAAGCTGTATGCCCACTAGGTAGGCTTATTGGGCCTGTTTTGGTTTAATGGGTTCGGTCGTGGCCCCCTTATGGCTTTTTTTGTATTACGTGTATAACAATAGTTTAATAAGCTTACCTAGTCCCACATTAAGCTCGAATGAGCTTAAAAATAAGCTACGAGTCCACCCTTTAGGATGTTGGGCCGGTTGGGCCCAATCCGTGAGCACGTTTGGATTTTACAAGGCCCATTATGGCCCGTTGGTTTCCCTAGCAATGTGTATGTTTCGACAAGTCCTAGTAACCACATTTTGTTTTGTTTAGCTTATATATGGGTCATGTCTATCACATGCATATGCTAAAATGGGTCACATACTCCCTCCCAAGCCATAGTATCTTGTTTACAATAAAAGTTTTCGCATAGTTTTATTGGTTTCGAGTGTAAGAGTTTGTTTTCCACCTTGGTTTTTTTACCCGATGTTAAATGGATATGCTTAGTCATTTTTGATCATTTGTACGTACTCTTACTACGTTATAGTTACACAAACCAACCAACCAAAACCGGCTCTAATCCTAGTGGTTTTGCAATTTCGAGTGTAAGAGTGTGTATTTATAGGCAAGTAGCTAGTTAACTCTCCTAGTTACACAAACCAACCAAAATCGGCTCTAATCCTAGTGATTTTGCAATTTCTAGTTAACCACACTTTGTTTTGTTAAAACAACTAAGTACCATTCTTAATTACCTCTAGGTTGTACAAGATTTGCTAAGATATGAAAATCTTATGGATTTTGTGTGTGCTCTTGCTTAGCCGTGGCATCAAAGGAGAAACAAAGATCATAGGGAAGTTAAATGGTTAATAACCATTGTGTATCTAGCTAATAAGAGACCAATAGTACATGTCTTAATTAAACATAGGATGTACAAGTACTTAAGGAGATATTAGGAGGATTTTTAAGGATTTCTAGGTGGTTTGTATATATGGGACGAGTGGGATTACAAGTAGAAGTGTAGTTTTTGAGATCTTGCTAGTATCATACAAGTACTAGGTTTTAATTACCTTAAAAATGTACATGTACTTAGGAGGTGTAAGGATTTAGCACATGTGACAAATGGTTTATGTCCCTCTTGTCTATATTCGGCCAACATAGACCTTTAACACAAGATTTGATTTAATTTCGTGTTTAAGGTTTAAAAGTGGGTATTGGTTTGAGTCTAGGTAAGCCTAGGTATTTCCGGGGCGTGTCCAAATGTATTTTATTGCGAAACGTAAGCCTTTTACGTGACCAATAAAAATAAAATACGCAAAGTTAATAATTATCTTCTTAATAATTATATAACACTTAGTTGATGTAAACCTTAATTTATTTGATGACCGTTTACATTAGATGATTATTTCTAGTCTACGCGATTTAGCTTAAAAGTAAATTTAAAAGTAAACGCGTATCGGACCAAAATAAATAGTGACGAATAATAGGAGTCGTAAAATGACCTGAAATTGAGAAATGTTACACACTCTTTATCATCCTTCTGGTTTGAGGTGCTGAATGTATATCTCCAATGATTTATTCAACTAGACGATCCTTGTGAATTCTAGTAGTTGGAATAGGACTGAAAAGGATATGTGTATCCAAATTAGTCATGTCAGCCTCTGCACCATCATCTTCAGCATCATTAAATCTACCAATTTCTTCCAAATCAGGTATATTTGGATCATCAGCACATCCATAGACTATATTGTCATCAAGAGCATTATCCTCTATGCTAGCAGCATTAACAGTTAGACTAACATTATTAAAATTGTTAGTGTTGTTTACACTTGCATCCTTTTCTTGATTAATTCTTGGCTCCTCTGTTAGATTGTTTTACTGAATAGATCTTAACTTTCAGCTTGCAAAGAGTTTGCTCCTTTAGATAATTCTAAAGCAACAATAATGAAACACTGAGTAAACACTAATGATTATGCAGAATCTAATCAATAATGCTAAGAAGAACAATATTAAATATCACAAAAGAACTTTTATATTAAACCTTGAATCTG
>BQNB010149092.1:0-16213 GCA_026074375.1 Tanacetum coccineum | reverse complement strand
GAGCTATGGAATTTAAAGGTGAAAGGTACAAATCTTACCACCTACAATCAACGTTTTCAAGAGCTAATTCTCTTATGTCATGAAATGGTGCCCAACACCGACCAGTTATTGGAACGTTACATTGAAGGTTTACGTTTGAACATCAAGGGGAATGTGACCTCATCCAAACCAGTAGACTTACATGAGGCAATTGAAATGGCCTAAGGATTGATGTACCAGGGAACGGAAACCACTACAACAACAACAACACCAACAACGTTGGAAATTTCAATCAGAACAAACGCCCAGAGACGACAAGGGTGTTTACGGCCGGACAAAGTATTTATGCTCGCAAATTACCATTTTGCGAGAAGTGTGGTCGACACCACACTGACGCATGTCCTCCTACCTGCCACAACTGTGGTAGGGCATGACATAAGGCCAAGGAATGCCGAGCTCCACCTCGTCCTACAAGCCAAAGAGGACCCGGAACCCAAGGAGGACAAGGTAGTGATGTTACTTGCTTCAGGTGCGGTGAAAAGGGCCATTACAAGAAAAAGTGCCCAAACAATGGAAACCAATGCCGTAGTAACCAGATTCGAGGTAACCAACACCAACCTCAGAACAATCCAAGGCAGAATCAAGGAAACCCCAGAGGGAATAACCAAGCATCGACCAGTAACCAAGGAGCAAGCAAAGCAGCTGGTAGGATATACCATTTGTGTGCAGAAGCTGCTGTACAGGACAACAATGTTATCAACGGTACATTCTTGATCAATAATGTTTATGCTTCAGTATTATTCGGTACATTCTTAATATATTATAAATATATATATATTAAAAGACAAAACAGAAACTGTTCGCCCAATTTGCTATTAAAAAATTCAAAATTTCACGTTTTTAATATAAAAATATATTAAAGCAATAAACTAAAAAACACACCCTCATACTATTCGAAATGTTATTACAAAATGTTGAAGTTTGATATATATTTTTAATAAAATTACAAAAATATTCCTCGAGGTCATCGATTCGTTGCAAAGTTGACAAACAGTGCCTGAGGTTATCGGTCCGTTGCAAAATTAGTCTCGCGCGCTCCACGACGAAGCGCAAGTTAGAAACCTCGTTACTATTATCGATTAGAAAACAAACATTTTGATGCATCCTAAATTTTATTTAAAAAAGAATTTGGTATTGGAAATTACTTATAGCCAAGTTTTGTTATAAGTAATATTTTGAAAAAGAGTCTTTGTTGATTTCGAAAGACTTTTTCTATTTAATTGAACTAGAGCCAAGTTTAACATAAAAGCATATACCAATGGCTCAGATCGCACAGAAAATGAGTATTTTTTACCATCTAAAATTGGAAAATCTAATTAGATAAGTCATGCTTAATAATCTACATTGCTTTTATTCGTTTAAAGATTAAGAATTAGAATACACGTGTTAGAAGTTATAACATAAGAGAACAATGAGAAATAATAATACTTGCCTTGAACTCAAAAGACGATAAATGAAATCATAAGTGCCTTGATAATTGTTCACTGATTTGATAGGACAAACAAACACATGGTTTAGCGTTTTTTTTTATACTAGAAAGAACTATCGAAAATAAATTTGCTTGTACGAAGCTAGTTGGTTTGAACTATGACACATGAATTAACAGTGAATTAAGGAAAAAAAATACTAGCAATAAATATCAAAGTATACATGTTGAAGAAAGACGAACTTTGTAACACTAACGAGGGGGAAAGTTGACCCGCGCGTTGCGGCGGAGGCTAGTTAAATACATATGAAGCTGATATTATAAGGTAGGAAATATAAATACAAACCAAGTTACCATAAGTAGAGTACGTGTAAAAGCTACGGTTACAGTTATATATATATATATATATATATATATACAAAAGAAAGTGGATGTTTATAGTTTAGAAGCATAATTCTACAGATTAAGGAGTAGAATTGGAGCATCATGTGTCAGCTTTTGGGTCTTCATGTTTTGGTTTTTTTGTAGCATCAGAAGGTTTGGCATCTGGGTCATCCATAAATAGTACTCTTTTTGCGGTTGATGTTGGCGGATTTTGTTTTTTTTGTTCTTCTTTGGTTGTGACAGGAAGGGGAATAGTTGGTGGAGTTGTTTTGGGTGTAGTTGGTGTTTCTGTTTCGATTTCAGTTTTCTTGGGTTCATTGCTTCCTGTAGTGGAAAGGGCAGGGCTTGGTGGATTGAGAGCCTGGATTGGTGTTGTGTCTGAGGTGGTGTGGGGGACGATTGTAGTTTTTGGCTGTTCAGGATGTTCCATTCGAATTTCTAATGGTGGTGCTGGTAGTGCAAGTGGAATGTTTGGGAAAACGGCGTCCAAAACAAAGTCGGGTCTTTTTGATGTACTTGTTGAGTCAAAGTGGAATTGAAAAGTGTGCGCAGTTCCTTCAAGTTGTTTTAGTCCTTCAGGTAGATGATAGGGGTCTTTGTCTGATATCTCTGCCAGTAGCTCGTGCACATCCTTTATTAGTGAGTTGGCTTGGTTACTGAAGCACGTTACTGAAATTGTAGCTGTTCCGTCACTGACAATTGCTTTGAAGCAATAACTGGTACAATATGCAAGTTAGTATTGTGTTTTCAAAATCGGTGTAAATATAGTTGTTGTTTACCTGTAGATAGTATTTGGTTGGGGTCCATGGTTTTTGCATTTTGGTATTGGCCTTTCTGGTATGACTTTGTGGCCGCAGGTGGAACACTTCTGATAGTACCACTCCTTTAGTGTGTTGATTTTGTATATTGTAATATCCGATGTAAATCGAACGAACTGTTGGATAAAATTTGTATTGGTTAAATTGTAATTGAGTTTTAGAATATAATTAATAAAATTTAGTTGTGAAACTAATTGTATGATAATGTACCTGGTAATTTTGCGGGTCCACTTCCAGGAGTGTTGCTAATGGGAAACGATTTCTTGTTCTTTCCAAGTTTGGATCCTCATATCGCTGATTGTTGATGGTTAGGAAGGGTACCGTGCTTGTTAATTGATCATGTATGCATGTTTAGGCTAGAAAAATTAGTACTTCTACAACTTATTGTTGCATTTGAATATATATTTTATTAATACTTACTGCTGTTTTATGTGTTTCGTTTCCGGTATGTCTGGATTTAGGTAGTAGTGGGTTGCGTAAGTTCCTGATAGCTGAAGACCTGTGTAAAGGGAACATATTGTTAATTTTGTTTTAAGTTAATGCTTTTATTCTAATTTTTTTGCTTTCAAATATATGTACCATTGTATCGAGAAACATAACATGAACTGACTGCAATTACTACTGGTTGTGGCAAGGAAGTATAGGTGTTCATATCAAATCCTGTTGCCATTTCGTTCCAGAGAGCAAGACCTATAATGTTACCACTGGTAGCAAATATTGTGGTTGTTAGTAAAAATGATTAAATGTTTGACTACATTGAATAAAAATGTAGTATTTACCTTAAGTTTTCGATTTGAATGAGTCTTCGAAGTTTGCGTTGTGATGTGGCATTCCCAAATGTGTCAATTCCACTAACTACTCTAATGCGGCCGATGTAGTCTGTAATTATGTTGTATAATAAGTTAGATAGTAAAATGTAGAACAGTGTTTAGGGACTTAGCAGTTGTACCTGTGAGCACAGCAGTTTTCATGTTTGCTCTTGCTGCCAATTCATTATATGCTGCAAAGTTAAAGTAATGTAAAGGAAAGTTGTCGTTGGCTATACTGTGGACTTGCAGGTATTTTCCAAAGATGAGAGAAGTTTTATTCGTTTGCGTCTGTTCCCACGTAGACGTCTTCTGACAGCCGAAACCTGAGATTCTATATGTGTTGCCTAGTCGCAGAAGTTGATCAAAGTAGTCAGTATCTTCGGCATCCATATTTGCTTGAATTGGGGTACCCTAAGTTAAATGTTTTTTAAACAGTTAGAATAAATAGCAGGTGGTTATTTAATTTGGAGAAATTGTTGTATAGAAGAGTATATACCTGCTTGTCAAGGAGAATACAACAAAATTTTATCGGTAGGCGTGTTTCATAATGTTTCGAAACCCATTTTTGATATACAATTACTTCTATGATTTTATTGGAATCTGTTGAAGAAAGATGTGCAAGTCTTGTTATGTTTGGCTCTGTTAAAATCATGTTTCCTTTCTCTTCACGTTTAGAATCTGCTTCACTGGTTGTCGCCATTGTTCTGAAAAAATGTACGCAAATTGTTGGTTATTAGTTACTATTATATATGTAAGCAGACATGTGAACATATAAATGTATACATATCATCAAGTAAAATAATTGTTTGGCAATGGGTGCATAAAAAGATATACATATAGTTGAATAATGTAAAACATATAAGAACAATATGAATATTATAATTTAAAAGCTATGTAATCAGGAAGCAGACTTATGAGGAAGTTAAAGTATATTGCAGAATAACATAAAGAAAGTAGAAATAATGTGAAATTTATGGTTCAAAGTTTTAGTAAGTTAAAATAAACCTCTTCAAATTGAAGTCTAAATAGGAAATCTGTATACACTATATTTTTAGTAGACGTTGACGATTGAGTGCTCTGTGTGTTGATTAAGATTCTGAGGCCGTCCGGAGAAGTTGATCTTGATAGTGCGACGTATAATTGCCCGTGACTAAAATAAGGTTCAGGTAAATATACTCCGATTTTCTTAAGAGATTGTCCCTGAGATTTGTTGATTGTCATTGCGTAACAAATTTTTATCGGGAATTGCTTCCGTTTGAAAATAAAAGGCATTTTCGGATCCTTTAGCGTCAGTGGAAGTCGTGGTGGGTACACTTTTTGGCCAACTTTTGTTCCTGTCACTATCTGAGCTTCAATAACTTTCGGCAACAACTGTTTTACAATTAGGCGTGTACCGTTGCAGAGGCCACCGACAATGTTAATGTTTCTAAGTAGTATTATTGGAGTACCAATTTTGAGTTCTAATCTATGTGGTGGTAACCCTGCAAATGAAAGAGTATTTAAGTACTCTCATGGGTATAACATTTCTACCTCCCCTCCGTCATGTCCGTGTGGTAGGGCATCATCATAACTTGCATAAATGTGTGCTCTTCCAGGAATTGTTGACATTACCTTTGCATTAATAATATCTACAATCTCATTTTTTTGGACACATAATTACCTTCTCTTGTAGTTTCTGAGGTGTAGGGTACTGAAGCATGTTGTTGTCGTAAATGAATCTTATCAAGTTTGTCATCACGTTTTCGTCATCGGGGACTCGATAAATGTTTGGTATCTTGACCCATGATGTGTTCTCAGGATCACACTCGTCTAGAATACCGATAGAACCATCTCCAATTTCCAGCAACCATTTTGCGAATGTGGAAACCCTTTCTTTTTGCATTTTGTCTATGTTTTCGTCAGCTAAATGCATATTTTCAGCTAGACGGTGTAATCTAAAATGACTCCATAAGTAGGATTTAGAAATTGACGACGCTACAATCTCGTTCCTTGAGGCAACCTTCTTTACGGGTAAAATTTATCTAAAATCTCCTCCTAGAATGACACTCTTACCACCGAAAAGGGCATCTGGTCTGCTAAGAACGTCACGTAACATTCTGTCTAAAGTTTCAAAGCAACGTCGATCATTCATAGGGGCTTCATCCCATATGATTAAACTTGTTTATTTGATCAAGTTTGCTAATTATGTGTTTTTTTAATTGAATTGACTGATGTATCAGTTAAATCTAAAGGTAACTTAAAGCGGGAATGTGTTGTTCGTCCTGCTGGTAACAATAAATATGCCACACCAGATGAAGCAACAGTTAATACAATCTTTCCGTCAGCCCGTAATGTGTACGTAATGGTTTTCCACAAAAATGTTTTACCTGTACCACCATGCCCGTATACATATATCAATTCTTGTTGGTTGTTTGTACAGGCATTAATAATTAAATTAAATATTTGTCTTTGTTTCTCGTTTAATTTTCTAAGCAACGTATCCTTTTCTCTCGCAAGCAGCTCGCGGTTGTAGCTCTTTTCTTCCATGAGCAACTTATTCTTGAGTACGGCCATAAGATCTTCAGATGGCAATGTCGTAGGCCAAAGTCCGTTAACGATCTTGAGCAATGGTTGAGACAACCTTCCAATTCGTATAGAACATATTCCTCAAGTTGTGAGTCGTGTATATGTAAATTTGGAATATTCAGTGATACTGAGGACGCATACGGTAAATCTTCTGACATAGTCCTCCATATGCGTCCCCATAACGACACAGGGTCCGTTACCTGGCAAAAGGTAAGGATGTGTGCGAATAGTATCCGTAGTTCAGCTGGAGTAGCAGTAGATGCTGCTTCTTTCATTGTATTTTCCCATTCTTGGTCGTCTTCTAGAAGTCCTAACGCCTGGCATGCTGCGCGACACGTTGGATAGACGATATCATTCACTTTACGAATTTCTGGAAAACTTCTACACCCTTTTTGATGACATAACAACATTCGTTGATAGAATAGGTCACGTGCTGCCGGATGAACATAAATCAATCTACCAATAGATGACTTATGTCTTTGACGATGACGACTCTAATATTTTCCATTTAAATTCTAAACAAATTCATTAGGAAAATTCAAGTACGTAAGGTTTCTTTTATCTGTGTTGCGGTCATTGTAGTGCAACCATTCTGTCAGCGTACTTTTCTTAGTATGAGTATTAGTCACTACGTCATCGAGCTTATCTTTATCTCTAAACACGACGCGTTGCATATTTTGTAAATGTACGGAAAGTATTTGAACAGCAGGTTCTCTATGATGTATATTGAATTCTAACATTCTCCAACAGGCCTCATGAGGGCTGACATATCTTGAATCTAAATAGTTTTTAATTTTGTCAACTACTATTTGTGGTCTGTTGGTAGATTCTTGTGCAGTTGTTTTTGTTTTAGAAATGCGAACGACAATGCGTTCCGTACCTTTTGAAATGTATTTAAAAAGGTACTTAATAAGCATAGTCCATCCACAATATTCCACATTTATGTGGGCGTAAAATCTTGTTAATAATTCCCGATTATATGGAACTACATAACGATTGTCTAACTCTACATGTTGCTTTAAAACAGTGTCACCTGTATCCTTCCTTCGATAGTGTACAAAACCATCTTTATCGGTATATGTACGGCTACAGTATTCTTTAGGGAAGTGTTTCTTACAGTTGACACCATTCTGTGTACATGAAGCAAACGGATATGCTAACCCACACGGACCGTGCATCATTAGTTCAGAGACGATCCTATAGCATTCAGGATCCGTGTCTTTTGAAGGAAGCTCTGCTGAAATATACAAATATATGTCTTCATCTCGATGTACACGTGCAGCATTGTGAATCCACAACAAAGTATGACAATGGGGAAGGCCTCGTTTTTGAAATTCGATAGTATATAACACTATAGCATAAAATATAGTAATATTTTCAGTTTATATACTTGTTACATGGATTAAATAGTTAATAAAAGATAAAAAAATTATTAAATAGTACCTGCTACAGTCTTGCCAAATGGTTGTGCATCACGTAAATATTTAACAAATTGTTGCACTTTCATTTCAAAAACTCTATCGACTATGTCAGCACGATCAGTTGTAGTTAACAACGGGAAATCAGCCATATACTCAGTAATCTCCGACCATTTAATGTTACATGTAAATGTAATAAAGAATGAGGGATTTCCATGTACACCACAAATAGCTAGGGCATCTAAATAGTGACTATACATATATCGTGGACCGCCTGTAAATGACTGTGGTAAAATCAACCGTCCTCCACAATCAGAACCATCAGTATCGCCCCTATTGATAGCATCATAAATCCCCGACAGGTACTCGTTTCTTATGTCGTTCTGATGTTCACGAATGTAATCTATTCGATTTTGTTCAATAGCACAAAAGGCGATGACAACGTATTGCTGAAACAATCTACCTCTTCTAGACAGATAGTTATAGGAATTTTTACGGTCGTGAATAAGATATGCATAGTAGGCCTTCATAGTTAGACGCCTATCCGTTTTAGAACGGCCGTTGTCGCCTACTAATTTGAAATCTCTTGAATAACCATTCTCTCCATATAGAAAAAGGAGCGGAAACTGTAGTGACATATAAGACGAATGAAGCTTGTTTACACGTTGTGGATAGCCTGATCGCTCTTCAATAATTATATCGTAGTCCATTTGAGTTTCAGGTCC
The DNA here is from genome assembly GCA_026074375.1 of Tanacetum coccineum. NCBI lineage: Eukaryota > Viridiplantae > Streptophyta > Magnoliopsida > Asterales > Asteraceae > Tanacetum > Tanacetum coccineum. Next base: position 8,029 of record BQNB010149092.1, on the reverse strand, counting down.
TGGTTCGTACACTATGGCACCCAACATATCACCAGTTGGTAATTCATATTCATGGGCACCAACAACATTGTATAACCGAACCTGAAAATTTGGTACATGTGTATCTGCTAATTTCTCATGGGCAGTTATAAATAAATGAACCAACGCTTTATGAGTATCTAATAACTCTATAAGGCCCTCGACAATGTCTCTACGAAGGTTACTATTCTGTCCTCCAAAATGATTGATACGATTATCGACTTCATTGTCCGTATCGTAAACATATAATTGCAAAAATCGAGGTGGCTGACCTTCCTCAGGACATAAAGACCCTATCCAATGGTATAATTGCCCAGATATCTTAAACACATATGGTCCGCGTCCGATGTTAATAGATTCATCGATGTTAGCACCTAAGGAAGTCATACTAAACATTTGATTATAGGCCCTAATATTTTCCGTAAAGTGACGATCCTGAAGAAGTCACTTTATATATTCAGGATAGATTTGGTATGTACGCAAAACAACCCGACCTCCTTTACAACAACCATCATATTTAGGCCTTACATTTTGAGGAATACTTTTTAGTCGCTCGTCGTACCAAAATAATGCCCCGCAGTGTTCACAGCTATATTCACATTTACCAACTCACTTATAAGCAGATGGTATTTCTGAGAACACCGGTGGACTTTGGTGCCGATAATTATTATTCGGAGTACGTTGATCAGCTGATACAAATGGGACATTATGTGAAATAGAATGAGACAAACTATGGACGACATTTTGTGTTTCAGTCTGAGATTCTGACAAAGTAATAAGTACGTATAAGTATAGTAATCTTATAACTAATGAATAATAGGAAAATAATGAAAATACGATAGAACAACGTGTATGTCCATAATCGCTTACAAAAGGCGATACTTACGTGCAGGTTGTGATGGCCCAACATCGTCAACCCTACATAAGCGTCTTCGTTTGACGTTACCAACATCATCAGTAAACGGTAGGGATGTAGGCGTACTAATATTCGTATTCGGAGATACTCCCAAATGTCCCATTCGGCCAGATTCAAGATTTTGACAACCATTACGAACACGTTCAGCGGATTTGTATTCTGGATCATAGATATTCAGGCATAATTCAGGTACACGAACGTGCTGAGCAACATAATTAACATTTCCAGAAGGCACATTACCTTGACCCAAACCATTGACGTCGGACTTAGGCAATAACTTTCTTTTCGTTCTCATTATGGTACTTAATACTAAAGTATAACTACTTATAAACAAATACGAAATAGAAATATGCAAATTACGCAAATATAACCAGAAGCATAAGTATAAGCAACAATAGAAGCAACCCTAATTAAAACAGCAACACATAACAGATAGCAACTTTTAAGCGAAGACACAAAGGGAACAAACTGTTATAGGCAACAACAATAGGCAACAATAATTAAGGCAACAATATGTTACAACAATCATGCAAAAAACATTAGTAACACATCCGAAGACACGAAGAGACATGGGAATATCAACAAAAAATAGAATGCAAGAAACCGATCGGGAAAAAAAAACATACCTGAAGATGTTGAGAGTAGGTAGACAGCATGAAGAAGAAGATACCAGAATTGATGAAACGTCGGGAAAATATATATATATATATATATATATATAACCACAAAAGAGAGAGTGAAGTGGGCTACCGGTGTGGAATGGGCCAAGATGTAAAGTACAAAAGTCCACTACGAAAACGACGTCGTGGTCATGCATTTTAGGATGTTGTCTAATTTTTAAAAAATCTTTAATAATGACACTGTAGTGACTTTTATGGTTCACGGTAACTCCAATCGAATTCACAAAGAAGCGGAGAAACACGTCAGCGCGAAGCTTATTAAAAACCTTATTTTTTTAGGGAATTACGTAAAAACGACCCGCTTTAAACTTATCTTATAGTTTGTTCTAGTGGATGAGCCGTACTTCCCATAAGTCCATAGCGTCCAATTTTTCATTCAAGAAAAACAAGTTTCATAGTTTAACGTCTTATTAATTACCTTACAAAAATAATTTTCCACGAAACAAAAAGGCCGGTCATATAGGGAATGTTTTTAGGCGTGTGGCATTAATAGACTACATTAACATCATCTTTTAGGCATATGACATATTTATTTAGGCGTGTAAACAAGTAGGCATTAAATAAACATGCATTCATAGATTCATAATACAAAAGATGACATTAAGCATATACGTAAACATGTAAAATCCGAGTTCTCTCGCGAGTCTTCCCCAAATGGAAAACCATAAGACCCTCATTAGGTTTTTCTGCTAAGTACCTAGATCTCCCATTCACCACATATTGTGATTGAGTGGGTCTTATAGCCAGAATAGACAACATTAAAAAGGAAGCATACAAGCTAAATTAACAATTTTAATTTACCTTTTTTTTACCTATATTAACTTTTAATACTTATTCAAGATCAAGATCTACAGATTTTATTTATCTTATGGCAAGGATTGAATGTCATTGTCATATTTTTCTAGTAAAACATAAATAAAATATCAAACCCAGCAGATCATAGCATATGTTTCAATAATAGGCATGCAAACTAGGCGTATAATTAAAACATAAACGTGTAACCCATAAAGCTAAAACGAGTTAACTCGTGATGACACTGTTGGGATTTAATAATCTAGCTAACCAAGTAGCTACGAGTACGCAGCGGATGGATCTAGTAATACCATATAGTTAACACGTAATAAGAAGTAAATAAAAGCGTACCTCTTAGCCAATGATCTTGAAACGAATAAGTGATTAAAACAATCACCTCTACGGTTACTCACACAGTCACGTCAACCGAATACGTTAAACCCGAAACTTTCTTGGGGTTTTTTTTCTTCGAACCAAGAAAACCACAAACACCTTGTGTTTATAACTTACAACGTCGAGCTAGGAAGAATCAAGTGAGATCAATTAAACCTTAAAGGTTTAATCGATTTGGGTGATGAGTTACAAACCGAAAATCAAATAAACCCTTGTGAGGGATTAGTCGAACTCGGCAAGAAAGAAACAAAGGAAAACCGAAACTATTTGAGGTTTTTTAGGGTTATGAGTCGTGTTTAATGAGTTGGATATCAAGGGTATATATAGCCCTTGAATCCTACTCATGATAAACTAGGAAACAAGTCATATTCTAATCACAGCACATCTTTTCCTTTTTTTTATTTATCTAAACCGAAACCTGTTAACCCTTATGGAATATTCCATTAGTTTTCTGCTTTAAGACATAACAAGTTTGTGTCTTAGTTCGGTTTTAGTCCTTGTGGTTTGCATTGTGAAGTATTAAATATATTCTCCGTGTATTAACGTGTGTGCCCCTAATAGGCTCACATATCCGTAACGTATACGTGCTATCCGACTATCATTATCCAACAATTAGAATCCCTATAACTTCTGATTCGGTTGTAGGACGACCGTTTTTGTATTTGGAGTCAATGAGGCATTGCTATATGTCGTTTTCTAATTTCCCACTTTGTTTACGGGAGTTTATAAAGGTTGTAAAGATGTGTGCGAGTTTTTTACTGGCTCTGTCACGGGTACGGTCTCAAGGGATGGGGAGGTATGGGAATGGGTTGCATACCGTTATCAAGATCATAGAAAAGCTTACACGTCATGGAATAGTTTGTTACGGACTTCACCTAAAAGGCATCTGCTGGCAGTTAGGATGATGAGAGCTTCAACCTCATGATTTAGATCCACTTCACCACTATCACCCGTTTTTGAGAAATATTCCTGCAAATCATCATAAAACTTACTGACACAAAAAATATTAATGAATGATGATACTGCTAGTTAGTGATTAAATTTTGCAATAAAATCAGATGATCAAGTGTAATAAAATGTGGAGCATAATGTAAATTTGAATGGGCTAGTGATGTTGGGAGTTATAATAATAAGCCATTTTCCTGGGAGAAAATGAACATGAATCCTAATAAGTCGATGGTGTGGGCTGAAGTTAAGGCTAATCTGTTTCAGTGAGCGTCGACACTCATAATTATTTTTGTAACAGAAAATAATAGAGGATTAGCTAATTACAGTTTTTGTGCAGTTGCTTAATGCATTATGAGCAAGTCCTTCTGGTAATTTGTGAGACAGAACAATTTCTTGATAGCAAATGTGCTACATTTGATAAGCACATACTTCTTACTCTCATGCTTCTTTCACCTTTCTGCAAGAACAATAGGTGGGATCCAAGTTCTAATAGAAAAACAAATTTAGCATGAAGGATATTCCAATTTCACATATACTACTTTTGACCAAAAAAGTCTATCAGTGCCCAACTTTAATAGATAAAATTCGGGTAGATAACTAAAAGAATAGGACAAACCTAATCAAGTTAGCTGAAAGAAAGACACTTAATGGTCATCCTCCACCACCATATAAAAGCTTGGACATATGTCATGTACACCTAATAAAGATGTTTTTAGACTCACAGGATACAAACCAGTCAATGGAAACAATAATAATACTTAAGTACATGGAAGTAGAAAAACTTAATAAAAATTAGATAGAACATGTTGGCAGCTTTTCTTAAGAGTAGTTTTTTCATGGAGAAGGTGGAATTTGTGTTGATGCCGTGGATTGAAGACATCGTATTTGGATACATGATAAATTTTGGACTCCATGCATCATCCATACCAGCAATGTTGGTTTTATGTAATACACCACTTTTCAGGTTGTATACGAAAAATGCATACCTTCCATTGCTACTGCTTTTTATTAATATATCCCCGTCGTTATTCCAACACCCCATAACGTATATGTAAGCCTTAGGAGGAGTTATTTATTTTGCAATCCGACAGTGTGGCACCCATTCTTTCTTGTGGTTTAAGAGCCAAAACTGATCCATGGTCCTAGTACACACATATCCAACTTCACCATTTAGATCAACCACTTGATCGTACCTGCAACTACAGTTTCTCCATAAATCAAACATTCGTTTAATCAACCCAAACTCTTATATTACCGGTGTTCCACCATCTTGGGCTGGTACGTCAAGTTGACTAACCCGTGTAATGTCCCGTTTAATCTGTTTAACCCGTGTAATGTCCCAAATTTTGTATATATAAAACGGGTTAATTGGTCGACCTATTCAACTTGTGTAACCTATTTAACATGCCAATCCTAGTATATATTTATACAGGTTAAATGGGTTAAATTCGGGTTATTTGTAAACCGGTTATCGTTTACATAGTTGACCAAATTATTTCAATGGGTCAAGTTCGAGTTGAGGTGTTTTGACATGTCAACCCGAACCGACTTAAATTGCCACCCCTAGTGGAGAGGTCTCTTTTAAAAACAATCATTAAACTAGTTTAAAACTCGTGTAATACACGTACCGCTGATATATTAACAGATACTCTGTATTATTCAAAAATGTTCATGTATGTCAACTGTCAACCAAATTTTAAAATAACATGTAAGTTAATAAATCTATACTACATTATAGAGCATTATGACACTTCTATATTTAGAAAGTTTGAAAATTCAGACTTTTCTCTTTCTTTCAATTAAAATATCTTTTTTTTAACAACAAACAAATTCATCTCATTTTTTGTTATGTGCAATCTTAACCATCCATCTCATTTTAGGGAAACACATACATGTGTCACTTCTTAATTAAAAATTACCTTTATTTTTAAATTGAAATATATTTGTATCTATTTTTTTTATGATTTAATTTCATCATAATTTTTAAAATTTTATGCTCTTTAAATCAACATCCATTTTGATATATTTTTATTAAATTTTAGTTTTTCTTATTTTTAATGTCCCCAAAATTGCTGCTTTGCGCGAGTAACATACTAGTATTACTATAAGAGTTGTAAAACTTGATGATGAAATCATCAAAGTAGTTGCATATATAAACCTTCAATTAAAATCCCTTCTTTATTCTACCATGAATATATATGGGAGAATTTTGGTATACTACCTCCGTCTTAAAATAATTGTCTACTTTTGACTTTTTAAATCTTTCTTTTTCAACTTTGACCTTAAATATTTTTGTTTGTGTTATATAATAATTGTTGCAAAATATATGAATAGATTAGGTTTTAGATGTATATTTCATTGTTACAATTTTTATCAAGTATTATATAAGACAAACAATAACATTTAAAGTCAAAGTTGATGAAGAAAGACTTTAAAAGTCAAAAGTAGACAATTATTTTAGAACAAAGGTAATACCACATAAGCAAATATTGCAGCAAACACAATCACCTTCTAAGTTTCTCGTTCTTCCAAACCATTATCCTTCAATCTCAATGATTTTTCTATTGTTACTCTGGATTGAAGTATAACAAATGATCACCTTCCAAATAAAGAAAATGTAAAGCATGCTTTGGCAACTTTGAGATTGTCTAGTGAGAGTGAAAATAGTCAAATCTTATGTATACCTTCCTTTAAGGGTCTAATGAGAGTGACAAAATAGTCAAATCTTAGTAGTGTCATTACCATGACTAGGAATTGGTATAAAATTCGTTACATTTTTATGCATAAAATCATAAATATATTTGTTTGTGTTATAGGTTGACATTGTCTACTTGAAAGATTATGTGATTTGGATCTCTACTTAACTTGTTAGTCTTGAAAATGTTGCAAAGTTTAGGGCCAACTTCTTTTTACATGGAATTTTGAGAAACAATAAATTCGTTTTTCTCAGGTTACGAGCTTATCAACACATACTTGTTTCTAAAAGCCGAACTTATTAGCTTATCCGAATTCTCTAAATTTATCTATCCAACATGTATTAAACATGACTCGAACCTACAATCATTTTGTTTGAGAGCTTTTCATACAACATTGATAAAAACTGTAAACACAATGTTCGTGGTGCTCCAATTTGTATGGAAGTTATGAATGCCATATCATGTTTCGCATAAAACTAGTTTCGAAAGTGAATAAGCTTTACCTGGTTATGAACCATGCGTGAATTAATAAATCTCAACGACTAAATACTATATAAAATAATCATATATGTTGCTGATGAAATCACATATATACTGGCTTTTGTTGGGCTAAAATCACATAAATTGTTTGGTGTAATGTTTCGTATGTATATTCTTATGTTATTGAAATCTATGTTGTGTGTGAACAAATTATGTGGTTTATATAGTGTTAAGTTAGGTTTAATAGTAGAACATTAGTAGTAATTATCCACAAACATACGATTATTATTAAAAATTTAGGAAACATGTATTCAATAAATATATATTAAGAAATTATTATTTTACATATAGGAGTTGATAAGTGTATAAATCGATGTATGTTTTATATGTATATCTTTTTTTAAATCTAAATAATTTCCTAACATAACATGATTATGTGTATTGATTACTTATGTTTACCAAATATAAGGAGTAAATCCATAATAGGAAGTTATTATTTTACATATAGGAGTTGATAAGTGTATAAATCATTATTTTACATATAGGAGTTGATAATTAAGTGTATAAATCAATTTATGTTTTATATGTATATCTTTTTTAGATCTAAATAATTTCCTAAAATAACATGATTTAGTGTATTGATAATTTATGTTTACCTTAGAAATTGATAACTTATATAGTATTATTATCCACAAACATACGATTTTTTTTTGAACAGCAACTTATATTAAAACGCTAGCAAGGAGCTAGAAAAGAATTACATGGAAATATAAAAAGGATTCTTTAACCAATCTATCTTACTAAAATTTAACTTACTTCTAGATCTACACCACGTGAAAGAAAGCGCCACGATATCATCAAATAACCGAGCTTTAGACGGAAAGAGACCAAATATCGATTTATTACGGAAGTTCCAAACCGACCACCAAGTGATGTAAAAAACGCCTTCCAGAAGCAACTTCAGCTTGGAAGAGAGCCGAAGACTAGAGAACCACACCCACCAATCGTCATAAGAGGATAAATTTAATAGATTAACATCCCACCATCTCGATATACTCTTATACAAATCTTTCATCATGGGACAAGAGAAAAAAAATATGATTTGT
>BQNB010149091.1:0-12985 GCA_026074375.1 Tanacetum coccineum | reverse complement strand
TCCGCTGCATATCGTAGTTTGGGGGTGTTACACTTTTAGACAATTTAGTATTAAAATCAGTAAAGCTTATGAATAGATTCTCAAAAGTTTGATATTGCAGATAAGATTGTGGTTTGATTTTAGCTCTAATTTGGTTGAATTTTATTTAAATTAGCTTATTATAGTCTAAAGTTAATCTGTTTTGAGTTTTTAGTTGGTCAAAATCCTTTTTGAGTCTTAATTTTTAGTCTGCAAGTTGTCTTGTAAAAGAAAAGCCAAAAACAAGAATAGTTAAAACTGTCATTTTCATTTTACTTTTATAGCTTATTTCTTTAGGTATTTTTCTTAACTCTGGCTTATTTGTGTTAATTGAGTATCAATCTTAATCTGTTTGAGGTTTTTAGCTTAATCCTTGTGCTTATTAGACCTTTAAAATTAGCTTAAAGTTTTGTCATAGTCCTTTAAAACCTATTTTAAGTCAACTGTCTTAGTGCTTCTAATTGCTTTTCTGCTTATTTTTAGTCCTTAGTGCTTATTAGGTATAAGTCTAGGTCTGTCTTTAGCTTATTTGTTTTCTTATTTGCTTATTGAGTCCTAAATAGCCAAACAATTTTACTAAAAGCTAAATGTCTTAGAGTCAAAATAAGCAAATCTGTCACCTTTTGATTAGTTTTTTCTAGCTTATTAGTGAGTTCTAGTAATAAGCTCTTTATTAAACTTACTTATTTTTACTTGATTTTTAGCTTTTTCAAAAGAAAAAAAAATGTTTTTACCAAAAAGGTAGGTCACAGGACTCGAACCTGTGACCTCCCTCACACAACACACAAGTCTTACCAATGCGCCCTTGGGACTTTTCTGTTAGTCCCTTGTGCCATTAAATTCTTATACACTTTTAGTTTTAGCTTATTTTGCTTATTTGATTTTTCACAGCTTATTGGTTTCTGCTTATTTGAACCTTTTCATTTGTAAACCTTCTTTTTAGCTTAAAGTATTTTTTGTAATTTTCTTAAAATTTTAGGATTAAGTTTAGTATTTTTAATTCAATTTTTAGTATTATTTAGTTTTAAAAATAGTTTTAATTAGTTTAAAAAAAAAATACTTTTCTATTTTTAAAAATTATTTTAAAGCATTTAAGTTTAAAAATTTTTATTTTGAGTTTTTAGAATTTTAATTTGTCATTTTTGATTATTTAGTTAGATAAATATAGTTATAAATTAGTTTAAATTGTTTTAAATGTCATTAGTTTTTTAAATTGCCTTAATTTTTAGGTTAGCGTGCCTTTATGTGCTTTCCCTTTGCATTTTTAGATCTTGAATCCAAAATCCAAAATATTGAATATTCAAGCACGCGATCACGAACCGAAACAAGGTTTTCAATTCACACTTCGTCGGGATACGACATCCGGGAGATAAAATATTGTTTGTCCTCAAGCAATTTTTATATTAAACGGGATACTCTCTATACTATTATTAATTTGGTATTTTAGGATATATATATTTTATATAGACTAAATCATATCGAATCAACCCCATAGGCTCACATGTGTTTAGCCATATAATTAGTTATTATGACACGAGCATACTCCAACAAATTTCACAAAAGTATGCTTGAAAAACTTTTTTATTTGAACATAATTTAAGCATTGTAATTTGAAAATAGGACAGGTAACGTTCTAAATTCCCATCCCCCACTTAAGTTATACAACGTCCTCGTTGTATAGATAAAATATTAAAAACGAGAAATTAAAAGAATTAAAAGGAGAAACTCCCCTGATGTTTTGCTCGGTAGATTCTCCAAGTTGACTTTATGAACAAGAATGTGTGTTGTAAATGCGTCTGGATGCCAGCATGACTACAACACACATAGGATTCCTGATGATCTATTGTTAGCCTTAAAATATGGTGACATATCGGAATTACATTAGTTTTCATTAGGCAAGAACTACAGGGACTAGAATTGTTAAGCACACATATAGGATTCTAGATGATCGATACTTCACCACGTTTGGTCGATTTCTTTCCAGCGAGGTACTGTTGTTTTTTTTTTTTTTGATGTTTTTTTTTTGAATTGTTATTTTTTTTTTTGAAAAATATTTAGATCTTTTTTTTTTAGTTCCTTCTTTTTTATTAGGAAAAATAACATGCAAATGATCCTATCTCGGGTATCCTTCGACATAAATAAATGACAAAAACAAGAATACACTGTACAGGGGACGGAACGACCAATACGCCGTATCCATTAAAACTGGAATTTTTTGAATGATTTCTATTTATACACCGTATTGAGAAAGAAACTGCTGTTGTTGAAAATAAGTATCCAATTCGTTGTCCAGTATGTGAAAAATAAATCGTATTCTTGTTTAGATGAACACGGGTATATAGACAGAATCAGACAATATAAAGTTTTTACATGCTGCAGAAAAATATAAATTATATTATTTAAAGGTTCGGTTATCGGTTCCTGGGATTTCATTTTCTTCGCATCACCGTATGGTTAAGGAAGCGGTAAATACAACATATTTACGAATAAAATACGCGTTATTGATGTTTTTTCATTTTGTTTTTCTCTTTTTATGGGAGGGTAAAACTAAATATACAAAAGTCATTTGCGAAAAGATATGGATTATTCATTAAAAAAGTGAATAGGGTAGGAAAGTAAAACAAATGCGGAGATTAGGAAAAAGAGAAGTAAAAACAATCATAATAATAGGTTCATAAAAAAAAGCAAAAAATTAAAGACAAAATATATAAAAAAAAACAATATATAGATAAACAAAAGATAAATAGCACAGAGTAAAAATATATGATTTAAGTAAGGCAGAAATGAAGAGAAAATAATATCGTTACAAAAAGGGTGATAGTACAGAATCATTAATTAAATATAATATCATTTCGGTTTGTCTCCGGGGGTATTTGCTATGTTGCTGGGTGGGGTGGTAGTGGGTGAGGAGGTGTTTTTTGTGGGTGGTTGTTTTTTTTTTTTCTTTTTTTTTTTTTTCGTTTTTTTTCTTTTTCTAATAGTCTTTAAAGTTAGGACTTTTTCTTTCTGTATCCTTTACTCGGCATGTTGTGAGTTACCATCCTGCCTTCATCCATCTTGCGTTAGTTTTCTTAGCTTTAGTGGTGGGGGGTGTGCGTGCTGGGGTTTGCTTCTTTGCTCTATTGTACTTATTGTACATTTCAGCTGATTCTTTGTTCTTTTTACTAGAAATCGTTACATTCGTCATCACGACTGGATACATTTAGGATCATCTCGAATCTTCTTATATCGCAAACCGGCCGCTCTTAATCATTAAACAATTCACATCTTTCTTCATCTTCATGTTCCATCTCATACTCACACTCATTATTATCATGGTTGGTATTCTTAAATTTGTCCCATCTTCTCCAACCTTCATTACTTGATTTTATCATTCTCTTGTCAATTATTCCTTCCATGATGGCTTTATTTTTTAATGCTTTTTCATTGAGTTTGCTATCCTTAAAAGCTTCGTACCATTCTAAATTTCTTGGTAACGGAGTCCTGTGTCCATTCAAGCCTCGTTGGGACAAAACGACCCGGGAATCATACTTCCGGCTACGTATATATTTTATTTTGGTGAACTTTCGACCATTCCTTGTGTAAAGGTAATCGGTTGAGTGTTTGCTTATATATTATATATATATATATATATTATTGACGAATCAATCATAATTCTTGCCTAGTTTGTAGGCATGAATTACGAACTAATGATGATGAATATGAACGTCGAAAGGAGCAGAGGCGAGGAAAGGAGTTGCTAATGCAGTTAGTGAGGGTGAATATTTACCTTTCGCATTTAAGTTTTTCTAATACATTTTCAATGTGTATATAAACAGTAATATTAAGAATCCATTTGGTTTTTCCCCCATGGCAGGACACCAAGAAACCCACATGACCCGTAAAGATATACATACTTTGAAATTATGCAATTTTCAATCCATTCTATTAGGATTTAAGATTTGATGATTACAAAAACACATATGAAGAAAAGAAGAAATATGAAACAACAAGGACTTAATGTATAATATTAAGTTAGCTTCTTATTAAAGCTAGGTTTTCTTGTAAACCCTAGCCTCTTTAGTATATAAAGAGAGGTAAGGTGAATAGTTTTGATCATCCATCATAGTTAGATCTCTCCAATGAGAGTCTAATAGTTAGCTTATTAGTTTATGTAGTAGTTAGTTTATTAGATAGTTAGTGTAGCCTCATAATGAAGGCTTCAATATTCGATTAAAACCTTGTTGAATAGCATTATTGTTCTTATTATTCCGCTGCGTATTAATGTTATTCGTAAAACTAATCCTAGATGGGCTGATTGATTCTCAACATGTGGTATCAGAGCAGGTTGCTCTTGATATCTAGGATCTACAAGGTTTTTGAAGAAACCTATAAACCCTATTTTTCAAGAAATCGATTTGTGGTTTAAAGTTTTCTAGGGTTTTGAAGTTTAATTGCTATAACAGTGTCTATGATCATTCTCTCTATCTGTTATGGGTATGCAATATGATTGTAAATCATTGTTATTATTTAAGGGTTTCTTTGCATCGAATATGGTTTTCTTCTTTGGTAATTCAAGATTCGGTGAAACTAGGGTTTATAGCAAACCCTAATTTAACAAAACCTTAATCAGATGCGTTTCATATTCTACATTTTTCTGATCTATAGGGTTCATTGGTTAAAGATCTAATGTTGGTGAATGAAACCCTAATTCCCAAGGGTTTTATAAATATTGATCTTTTATGAAGAAGAAGTCGATGTGGTGTTACTAGTCTTGGTGAGTTACCCACGGGGGTGACAATGAACCCTAGTAGCATGTTTACTAATGTTGAATCTTCATGTTTTACTGGTGATTATGGCTTGATCATATTCTCTTTGATGCATACCATTCTTGGTTTGATCATTTATAATTAGGGTTTCACAATACTCTATATCCGGTATTTGATTTGTATGGCGTTTAGAGAGATGGAAAAAGATTCATAGATAAAGTAACAGCATGTTACAAGCTTTGTATCTACCTGTTGATTCACGTTCAAGGTGAAAATGTTGTAAAACATTGTAGAAGTAATCTTCATTGTTCATCTTTTATTACAATGATGTTAACATGTCATGGATGCACATAAGAGATAAAATTGAAGAAAACACAGCCGACACAAAAGAGTATACGATTCGGTTGGTTTGTATATGAAGATGGTGTATGTGATGGGCGTGATAAAGCTAACATGGGCTTATAATATTGACATGAGATGGATGCACATGGGTTCAAGTATCACGTGAAGCATAAAGTTATTGTAAAACAGTTTGTCACTATTGGGATTTAAATTATTACTGCTGCATAGGATCAACGTGACTTTATGTTGCTTGCTCAAGACCACAACGTATGAAACAGCAAGTGACAAGACAGAAAGTAACATGTGATGTTAATATTGCTTCTTGAATTTAGTTCTGCTCGTTTATGTGGTTATTAATAATATTGGACGTGGAAAAGCAGTTTGGGCATATATAGATTATTGAGCTCTCTACAATTAGTACTGTTTGGGTCCACGAGATGTTAGTACTGCTCTATATTGAGTTAGTACGTTCGAATTTGTGACAGGGTTACAATGGTTCAGTGACAGAATATGTGTTGCTAATTGATATGGGAGGAAGGAGTACTTATATTAGTAACAGTTTTGTGATGGATTTGTGACAAGATAGTGACGATTTTGAGACAGATTAAAGCGTCGCTAAGTACTTGGTTTGTTAATACCGCTTGTTGAAGCAGTTTATACCGTTAGTGCTATCCGACATATTTAGTTTGTACTGCTTGCCTTATTAGATATCGGATGGTTCACGCATCTGGATCTCGGACAATGATGAAATTATGGCTTGTTTTTGGGGATTATTATGAAGAAAATTAGTTATTGCTTATTTGATGTTGTAGTTGATTTTCACAGGTTTGTGTTCTTATCATATCTCAAATGGCGTACAACATTTTGAGGTAACTTGTTTGTGCTTAATTGTTGTGACGAAGACTTGATGAATCTAGCAAAGGTGTACGATCTACCTTATGATGCTTACTACGTACATTTGCTATCACTTTAAGGAGTTATGTTATTGTACTCAGTGTCTCATATAGATGAGGATTTTGTCAAGAGGTTGCGGTCTACTTATACGATTTTCCAGTTTGGTATGAGTTCGACGTCATGTGAATAGTGCAAGACATAAGACACAAGTTTGGGAAATTCTACTTCTTCAACATATGGGTTATACTCATTTTTCTTCATCAATAATTACCACTTGGAGCCTACTGAGTTCGAGATTCAAGAGATGGTTAACATACTTTCAGGGGAAGCTTATTGTTAACATGTTTAACCATCTACATGTACCACTTAAGGGGAAGTGTTTACGAGTTGCTTATCTACAGAAGACCCCTATTAGATGATTACAAAAAGGGGAAGAAGACTATATGGTTTGCAGCTTATTTTAAAGTGGTGACATGTACAAGAAGATCTTATTTCAAGGGGAAGCTTTGAAGATTGTTTCATTCATGAAGATTGTTTTGTAATATCAAATAGGGGAAGATTGTTGGGATCTCAGATTTGATGATTACAAAATTACATATGCATAAATGAAGACGAATGAAACAACAAGGGATTAATATGACACTTTGGTATTCTACATATGGAAGAATTAAAAGCTGGAAGATTTCCATGAAGATAGGCATTGAAAAGTCAAAGAATATCAAAGATAAAGGAAGGTTTTAATTAGTTTTAATTAGCTTCCTAATATAATTAATTAGCTTCCTTTGTAAGCCTTAATATCCCTCTATATAAAGGGTATTAGGGTGAATAATTTTATTATCCATCATAGTTAGATCTCTCCAATGAGAGTCTAATAGTTAGCTTATTAGTTTGTGTAATAGTTAGTTATCTAGATAGCATAGTCGACTGATTAAAGTCGAATAGTTTATAGTTTATTAGTATGAATAAAGAAAACCTTATGATAACATTGATATTCTTATTTGTTATTCCGCAGTGCTTTATATCATTCAATGTTATTATATCATAGATGAGCAAAACGATCTATGAAGCCTACAATTAGGTTTTAACATAGATCTAATGGATAAAGAGGGGTTTTTAGTCTGAGAGACTGGTACGGGTTTAGTGGTGACTAAAACCAATTCAAGACACTAAAACTCACGCAAGCAAATCAACAGAAGATAAAAGAGCGGTCTAGCCAAATATAAGAAAACTGTATTAGCCATCATTAATCCAATTAGAATGTTGGTTTATTTATTTAGTGCAATGATTTCTTATCTCGAAGCGGCATATCATTCTTAAGACTTAAGCGGTACTTCTTCCTAAGACCCAGACACGTAGAATTCTGTCACAATTAAACGCATCCGCATAAAGCATCCTTATTTCTTAATTATAATCTATCTTAGAGATTAAAGGAATGGTGATCTTGTTAAACCCTAGCTCATAGAGACTTTACCCACTTACTGCTTAATGGCAATTTATACACTAGTAGTCCACTAACCAAGTCTTTACCAATTAATCAAGAATGTACTCGTTGATATCAAGGTCACCTTATGGTCCAACTAAGCTCACAATCTAAAGGCAAAGATAGGTCGTTATTTGTGATCCTATGATTCTAGATATATAAATTGCAATATGGAGAGCTATCCCGGACTCTTAGCCTACGCCCAAACAACACCGAAGTTGCAGCGCATTAAATATGTAGGACTAGACCCAGTTGAATGATAGGTCGCATACTTAAGCACGTAAACAAGTATAAATTGATAAACATAAACAAGCAATCAACGATAAATTAAGAAATTGAGATAAACAAACCAAACATTAAGATCTTCATAATAATGGCTAATACCCGAAGGTATTAGCCTTCAAATGTCATAATTAATACAAAAGTAATGATTTAGCCAAGGTAAACTAACCGAGTTAACGAATGATACCAAAAACTGAACGATTACAAGAGTACAAGAAATTACACGTTGTCTCCTATGGAATTAATTGCGTTGCTCGACCTCTTCTGCTCTTTTTCTCCTCTGAAAATCGACTTTTGTGGTTTAGGTATCGAGAATATGATTTAGCACACTTAAAACTTATTTTTAAGTTTTCTATTTATAAGGTCTGGAAAAAGGTCGATACGACGTATCCAAAGTCTTGGATACGGCATATTGGGGATTTCTTAGAGTAGAGACCACGTTTGATATCTTCCAAAATATTTTATTTCTATATAGCTTGAATACGGCGTATTGGTCTTCCTGGATACGACATATTGGATTTTGTTTCCTTCGTGGTCTTTGGTGAAGTGCAGGCATAGATACGCCGTATCTTCCTTGATGGATACGGCGTATTGGTTGTCAGAACAGTAATCTTCAAATATTTTCGTTTAAGCTCCAGAATGCGCGCCTTTTAGTTAACTTTCACCAAGTACACCATAATTACTACAATTCTCAAATATAATCGATTAAGTAACATTTCTTTGCAATAATTATATAAAATAGGTTAATTACATGAGATAAATGATGCTATAAAAGTGATGTTATTTGATGTCATCAAATATCCCCCACTTGAATCCTACTTGTCCTTAAGTAGCCTTTAGAAGTTTATGAAAATGTATCCCTAAGGATTTTTCCGTTTAAGCATTTATTTGATCTATTACAAGTACACAACCAAACACCTCACGAAATAGGAAGATGAAAATACTCAAATCACTCAACTAATCTATGTGGTAACATGTAACTAATTCGCTCAATTGTTCGGTCGTGACGAGTATTCTATCATAGGCTTGGCAAGGATACACATCTCCACCACTAGAGCTAAGGAGTAACAAGTTTATAAAGGTAAAATGGGTTTTTATTATAAGGCTTAGGTTTGATCATTCTACAATCTTTCACCAAAAGTACCGCATCAACAAGGCAGCTGAAGCACACATACATGGCCGTAACGACGGAATAGACATGTGTGTTCGATCACATCCTTATTCGAGTTTGACCAAGGGTTAGGATGAAGAAGGATATAGGGTATGGATCTTCTAACTTTCACCAATAGTAATAAACCAACAAGGTAGCTGAGACATGCATACATGGCCGTAACGACGAAATAGACATGCATGCTCGATTACATCTTCATTCATGTAAAACCCATGGTTAATAATTAGGAAAGGGAATTAAATTATTGTTAAACAAAAATTATGAAACAAATAGACTAGGTCCAAGATATAAGTTGCTAGACACTTTTTCTCGGCTGTTACCATGATTAAGACACAACTATTTACAAATGTCTTGATCATAGATCAAAGACAACAACCTGAGTTGGCGTTCCCGTAACGGCCAACTTCCCAATCATCCCATACTTTACATACTTTATAAGACAAGCGGAAATATTTACCACTTTATACAAAACTTTACATCGTTGACTTATAGGAGACGTATCAACGAATAATCGATCCTTCATATAATTCCTTCGGTCTAAGATTTTGCGAAACGATTATCTTCAAACTTTCCTTATTTTTTTTGTTGCGATTTTCTATTTTTTTTGATTTTTTTTCATACTATACTATACTACGAAACTCGGTGTAATTTCACCATCTTCACAATTATAATAACTCTGGATAATTCCTTTGGTAATTCTTGATTCTTTGGACGTACCAATAATTGTGTTGGTAGTAAAAATATATGAGTTTTGACTACTTTATACATTCCCATTTGCAATGTGCAAATTTCTTCCCAACCGTACCAAAGATAGAAAATTGACACAAGACTCAGGAAATACATACTTTACACTTTAAGCAACTAGCAACTGATAAATGGACTTAATCTAACAGGGTAGGCTAAGGTGTAAAGGTGTAACGAAACAAACAGTTGGCGTAATTCCTAAAGGATTGGCTCTATTAGTTTTTCTAGAGGTATGTTACTCTTAAGATGAGAGTAAACAAAGGGTTTATACAGGGATTTAACTAACCAGTGTAGTTAGTTAATAAAACAACATATAAAGGCTTTTTGGGTGTAATCCTTAAAATTTACGAATTTAAACAAGTTACTCCATCTAAATCCACACTACTCGTTATTGTGGTCTCGAATAGATATACCAAGCCAAGTTCTAAAGTCTACAACATCACTGGCACACTCATATTTTTGTGGAATTTGGGTAAACATTTGGAAATGGATAAGGTTAAATCCTCACAATATCTAATAAGGGTTATTGTGTGTGGGCTATGTAACAAGTAATTTCACAAAAGTATGCTTGATTGTTTTTAATTTTAAGCATAATTTAAGCATTTTAGTATGAAAAATAGGACAAGTATACATTCTAATTCCATCCCCCTACTTGAATTATACAACGTCCTCATTGTATAGACAAAACATTAAAAACAAGAATTAAAAGAATTAGAATGAGAAACTCTTATGTTTTGCTCGGTAGATTCTCCAAGTTGAGTTTATGAGCAAGATTGTGTGTTGAACATGCGTCTGAATGCCAGCATGACTATAATCACACATAGGATTCCAGATGATTGATACTTCACCAACTTCGTCGATTTCTTTGTAGCGAGGTCCTGTGCAAAATATAGGAAAAACATGCAAAATCCTATCTCAGGTATCTACGATTAATTTAAATAAGCTAAATAAACTGTACAGGAGACCAATACGATGTATCCATAAACTGGAATACGCTGTATCGAGAAACCTATAAAAAGTATCTAAATACAGGTCAGTCTGTTGAATACGCCGTATCATGTGCATGAATACACCGTATTGACAGAACTGACAATAATGTTTAAAGTGCATAAAAATCAAGGACTGATAACGTCCAGACATTCAATACGCTGTACGGTATGGAGCGAATACGCCGTATTGATGTCTGGGAAGACAGACTCGATAAAATTAAATAACAATTCGGGCTGTCTCCCTGGAAGCACTTTTGTTTCAGCTAGTCTTTAAGTTAGACTTTTTCTTCAACTTCTTTACTCCATCTCATGCACGCTAATGTGCCCGCGTGTGAGCTATTCTTCTATCTTCACATCTCAGACATATTCAGGTCCTAAGTTTAAGACCCCCTTGTAGAAACTCTTGATCTTTTGGTATGAATGCGAGATTCCATTCATCATATCTTCCTTACTCACCTATAGTAATGGCGGGATCTTGTTGCATTGTTCATTAGTGTGGTGATTAAACCTTGGATGTGACCGCATCATCTGATAAGTAACTTCTTCATTACCATTGTAAATGGTAATCATTCCTTCAAACCGTTTAGCATTAATTCCAACTTCTCTTAAAAACGGTTCACCAAAAATAACATCGCCCATTCCTTCATCACGATAAGCATCCATGTCTTCTAAAACTGCAAAATCTGTTAAGATAGAAAAAGTTTCAACAAAGATAGGTACATTCATTAAGGCTCCAACTACATTGTTTCCCTTGTATTCCAATTTTTCCTTATGGAATTATTAAACTTTTTGGACATTACATTTACGTACAAGATAGGAAAAAAATTAGCGTGTAAGAATTCAAAATCTATCATGCAAGAAAACTTCAAGTTGTGGGAACAATCAATATGGATCTTCTTATCATGGTCGCAATCACTAGGATATCCAAAAATTTCGCTAAGCATTCTAGCATCATTCCTAGCTCTAAATTCCTCAATTACCTCACCTTCTTCAATGGTGGCCATTAAATCATCAACTTGATCTCTCCTAAGCTCTAATGGTACATTAAGATCGTTTAGTTATATGTAATCTCCTAATAAAGGGTCTAATGACCTATTCAACACCAAAGTCTTTCCCATTAGCCTAGCTTCTAAATCAAGTTCCATTCTTTCTCTTAAGCTTAGCATGTAGACCCTATTAATTAGACTACTAGCAGGTTTAATACTTTTGAAAATTATTTTCTCTTCCCCAACCCTCAAAGTAATCATCTTTTTGAAAACATCAATCTTAGCTTGGGCGGTAGACAAAAATGGTCTTCTGAGTATCAAGGGCACTTTGATATCCTCAGGCATATCAAGAATAATAAAATCTATAGGCAAAACAATTTTAGCAATACCTACTAGCACGTTTTTAGCAATTCCTTTTGGATATTTCACGGTCCTATCTACTAATTCAACTGTTAACTTAGTGTGAGCTAATTCGCCTAAACCTAAGTTAAGGTAGGTCGAGAGAGGCATTACACTTACGCTAGCTCCTAAGTCAGCAAGGGCATTATCAAAGCAAACATTATTAATATAACAAGGTAAGGTGAAACTTCCTGGGTCTTTCTCCTTTTGGGGTATGGATTTATCGATATGTGAAGCTCCACAAGAGTAAGCTTCTAAAAATTACGGTCCATACGATCCCTTCTTATCTTCACAATAGCAATCATTCAAACGACTTGGAAATGGGATTGTCATTCGTTTTGTCTCTGATGACACCAAGTCTATTTTATAGCATCATTTATCCCATGTTATTAACCCATTTTGTATAGTTATTGCAAAGAATTGTTACTTAATCATTTATATTTGTGAATTGTAGTAATTATGGAGTACTTGATGAATATTCTGGAGCTTAAACGAAGATATTTTGAAGATTACTATTTTGACAACCAATACGCCGTATCCATCAAGGAAGATACGGCGTATCCATGCCTGCACTCACCAAAGACCACAAAGGAAAAAAGATCAATACGCCGTATCTTGGAAAGGCAATACGTCGTATTCAAGCTATATAGAAATAAAATATTTTGGAAGATATCAAACGTGGTCCCTACTCCAAGAAACTCCAATACGCCGTATCCAACCCATTGGATACGCTGTATCGAACCGACTTCCAAACAGTATAAATAGAAAACTTAAAAACGAGTTTTAGGTGTGCTGAATCATATTCTCGATACCTAAACCACAAAATTTGATTTTTAGAGGAGAAAAAGAGTATAAGAGGTCTTGCAACGCATTCCAATCCATAGAAGACAACGTGTAATTTATTATACTTTTGTAATCGTTCAGTTTTTGGT
>BQNB010149090.1:3166-16213 GCA_026074375.1 Tanacetum coccineum | reverse complement strand
ATAGATAGATACATACATCAAACAACATTACCACTAATTAAGTCGAGGCAACCACACACATTCCTTAAGCAACTTATCCAAGCTCAAATTCTCATTCCTTTTTGACTCAAGGTGTTGGCTACTTCGATTGATCCTCCAAATTGGTGATGGATGTCGCCATCAAATTTTACTAGAGTTTCAATCATTCGCTCCTCCACACGCATTTTGAGTCTCTTTGTCAAGGAGTAAGAGATACTACACCCAACTTTAAGTCAGGCGTCTAGCTCTCTATACCTGTCCTCGATGATCAAGATACACTTATTAAACAATATTACCACCACTTTCCATTTCGGGGAAAGAAGTCTTCTTCACGGCCATCGGTTTCTATACCCAATACAATACACACAATTGATGTAGGAGAAGTCTTCTCCATTTCGCACATCCAATATCGGAGTTATCAAAACCCTGCTTCCCAACCATTTTGGCGGTCTTATGACCTCAAGGAGATCTTTTCTCAATGCCGGTATCAGGTTTATCGGTATCTCACCATCTAACCAATTTCATTCATTTGTCACATAAATTACCGGGTATATAAACATATATATCCATTCGCAGTGACATTCTATGCCAATACTAGTTTTTAAAAATTCACCGTTACACGGCATGCGGATATTCAATCCGACCTCACATTCAAGTCTTGCTACAACAAGCATCCGATCCACACCTTAGGTGAATCAACTCCGTACTCGCTTACTAACACACCGTCCAAAAATCGATTCTCGACAACCAATCTCCACCACAAACTACCGATCTATTTAGCAACGACCTAAATCTCGCTCTTATCTAGACACGCTCATTCCGAACAATACCATTGGCATTTCTCTACGGAACGACTCGGTCACCATGACTAACATGAGACTCTCTCCATGTAGTCAAATAAGATTACTTGCATAAGGGTCCAAAATTTAGGGCAAAACATTTTTCTCTTTCAAAGAGTCCAACTCGATTATTTATCCAAAAATTTCAACATTTTTAAGGGTGACGATTAATCCGATCAAAATTTCTTCCAAAAGGTTAAATCAAAGTGGAATTCTAATTTGAAAATCACCATCATTTATAAAAATATCATTTCAGTTGGGGCTGCATAAATATTTTCAAATGATTTGAAATCGGCAAAATTTATAGAATAACATTTTTTTTTAAAATTTTATAAGCGTTTAAAATGATTCATAGGTCAAAATCATTGATTTGTAAAATGTCATCATATTGATTTAAAGTTAAAGATCATAACAAGTATAAGGAATATCCAAACTAAGGGTAAACGAAGAAGATACACGCGCATAAGAGTGCTAGCGGGAACCGCTACACTTTCCCAAAAATCCGGATCATACCGAAACAAGATGAAATCCAGGGTGACAATGGCATCCTAGCCCAAACCACCCATGCTACTAGAGCATCACATATATAGCCCACATAGAGCTCTAAATCAAAACCATGACTAAAGAACGCACAATCACAACACCGGTGATAAGATAAAAATTTTGAGGTAACAATGACCTCAAACCAATAAACCTTTAGTTTTTTGATGATTTTCTGGATTCTTCCTCTTCATCATTTTCAACGCATCTCCTAAATCGTGAGTCCACAAAGGTCGAAACGATCATTCAAATCTAAGTTGGTGCAATACTTAGAACTTCTAGTTTTACACATCCAGGGGTTGCCATATAAATTCTTGGACTTATTACTCATTTAAATTCTTGTCTCAAATTTTCGACTAGTTTGCCGTTTCAGCGATAACTCACTCGTCCAGTGTCGATATGACTCCATCCAAACTCCTACATGTACCAAGGATGTCTTTCTACCTTCTTGTACAATTTCCTCGGGTCGTTGCATATAACAACCCGTAATTTTCATCAATGTAAATATCCATCTATTAAATTAGATGCACTGTATTATCCATCTATTAAATTAGATGCATTGTATTATTCATCTATTAAGTTAGATGCAATATATATCACCTTTTTACAGGGAATTTTTTTTGCTTTATCTCATTATGCAACGTAACTTGCATCTCTAAAGTAAACGAGCACACGCAACCTACCTATGACAACTCTATCTACATTTATGTCAAGAAAACATCATAACATGTCAAGTCAATGATCTATTATCCATTTTATCATGTACGTTATTTAACGTAGTTTTCACGACGTTATTATCAAATGAGCTTAAACCATTAACGTTTACGTCTAAACCCTAAATCTATGTAATGTAAACATTCAAAATGAATGTACAATCAAACAAGGGAAGTGTACAAGTAATCTATGCATCAAATTCAAATATGAATTCCCTCTAAAATAAGGTACAAGCCTTTTAATGCACAATGTACAAGTTAATAAAGCACAATATTCAAAATAGCCTTTTCACCTCTGTTTTTCTTAAAGATTTCGTACAAACAAATCAACACATGATATAAGATCACAATGCACAACATTTAAATGTCATTTCTCTCCTTATTACTCCAATGTACACGAATTAAAAACCCTAAACCCTAACCCGTTACAAAACCAAACCCGCGCCCTTTTTCCCACCATTTCTACCCATTTTAAATCAAACCAAGCACCCTACCACCTCCATGACTAAGCTACTTCACCTCAAAGCAGCTTACAAGCACCTCCCTTCATTCCTTGGCCTCCAAGAGTTGCTTTGTCACCTCCTTGTTGCTTGTTACTAGCCGCGGCCACCTCACCCTCCAAAACTCTTCCAACACTTCCTAGCTACTAACATAGCCCATCATACTCACCTCCTAGCTCTCCTAAGTCAGCACCCTCCAAGAATTAGCCACCACATCACCCCAAACTTGGGCTCCAAGGTCATTCGACCCTATAAAAGGGGACGCACCCTTCTCATTCAACTCACACCTCAAATTTCTATCATATTCATCAATGGAGTCTTAAGAAGGATCAAGGAGAAGCAAGAGAAGTCACAAGACCAGGAACGAAGCCAAGAAGTCAAGAAACGAAGCCTTGCAAGTCGTTACTAGGCGTACGAGTGCTAAAAACCCCATTCGACCCATTTCTCAACCCGTAAGCTCAAATTCTCGTTCAATAAGCTATCATTCTGTTTTATAACTCTTATAAGGCTTATTAGATCATGTATGAACTCTTGTTAAAAGATTTGAGCTTAAAAACCATGCGTTTTTATTTAAAAACCCTAAAACGACCCGTTTTGATTTCTAGCTAAACGAATCCTTAATCTAAACTTTTGTTACGTTAAAACATCTTATTTTAGCTTATTCTAATAAGCTATAAGCTGCAAATCTCTTTTGGAATCTTAAAATAAGCTTGCATGTAATTTTGGACTAGTTTTGCAAATATTTTCATGCTAAGGGGTATATATTGTAAATTTATGAAATTATGAATTAGAGGGGCTGAAAATGTCATTTTATTAAACTTATAACTCCAAGGGTTGTTCTTGCCAAGTTTTAAAATTAAGGGATTTAAATTATATACTTTATATATATAAGGTTAATTATGTAATTAATTATAATCCAAGGGTAATTATTGCCAATTTGATATTCTTAAAAATATAAAATATTATATTTTTATATAAATTATAAAAATATAAATAAATATTATAAAACCCGATTTTATTAAACCTCGACACATTTATCGTTATTAATTAACGATCGACGTATTATAAATTAATTACGTATTATATTAAACGTAATTTATCATCGACTAACTTTTGAAGAAACTTAAAACTATAATGTATCACATTACTAGGGAGCTTCATGTGAGGAGTTCCATTTGGGTATACGTTTTGACGAGTTTGCTGGATTTACGATTTAAAGTGTCCTGGCTCCTCAAACGTTTACTACATGACCTCTGAATTATGATGGCCCGAACAGTGATACGATATTTCCATAATGTTTCAATCAAAATGATATTACATTAAAGGCTTTATGACATAAAACATATCCAATCAAACTAAGACTTGACATATTACCCAGGTTGTGTGACGAAGCCGTTACTTTTATTTCATATACTTTTGCCATCAATCGGATTTCCCTGTACTGTTAAGGTGAGTTCATAGCCTCGCATTCAATCTTTTAAGTGTTTTATAAACCCGCAAGGGGGATACATGTTATAAACCATGAATGCAAGTATTTTTCTGTATGCTATCTTGATACAATATTGCCTAAGTTCCTACTTTTGCCATTAAGTCCCCACTATCATGAACCGTTAATTACTCGTCGGGGTAAGCGCGAATGCTGTGAATAGATCTATTTGGGACTGGACTCCCCGTTGTGTACCTATACTGTCGGTAACTAATAGCACACATTTGAATAACTTTACGGGTGTTTTGTCAAAGACACCCGTTGGGGCAATTATTTGTGATTATTTAACCTAAGGCTTCGATGTCATGAGCTTAGGGCGATAATACTATTTTTCATGATAATTGTATGTGTTGCAATTATTACAAACTATGGGTGTATAACAACGTAACCCACTATTGAGCTTGTATTCAAAACTGTTTACTATAAACCTATGAATTTCACTCAACCTTTGTATTGACTTTTTAGCATGTTTATCTCAGGTAACTGAACATCTTTTGGCACGGAGTGGAACGGACTTGAAGATGGTTAAACTGTTATCATTCAAACTTTATGTTTTCATGTAGATTTTGGGACCTCTGTTTGTAAAAACTCTGATGAAATAATGAATGATAACTTATCTTTTAAAAACGTCTCTTTCGAGTTGTTTTCTATGATTATGATTGTTGTACTATGAAATAATACCCCAGATTAGCTTTCGCTGCTATATGTCAAAAATGGGGGTGCTATACTTGCCGGTCCAACTAAGCTCTTAATTTAAAGACAAAGACAGAACGTTACTTGTGATCATATTGGTCCAGTAATATAAAACATGATATGGAGAGATATCCCAGTATCTAGCTTGCTTGTTAGGCGTAACTAGACCCAGTTGAATGATAGGTCGCATATTCAAACACGTAGACAAGTATAATGTGATAAACATAATTAAACTTTCAATGATAAACTAAGGAAATCGATTTTAAAACAAACCAAACATTAAATCTTCATTAAGATGACTAATACCCAAAGGTATTAGCCCATAACCATTGTAATTATTCCTTCGAACTCATTTGGAGTAGTTCCAATAGCTTCACCAACTCTTTCGCTCTTTCATGATGATCCTTACATGAAAGTTATGCAAGCATTCTATGCTGAAAAATCACCTATCCCACCTCCAACTATCATACCTCAATCATCAATGCTTAATCCTCAAGAATTCTTTCTTCTTGAAGAACTACTACCACCAAAGAAACAAGGTTGTTCATCCTCATCTACTTCTGCCCTACCTCAAGACTTTGAGATAGGAGAAAGCTCTCGTAAGACAAGTCTGAAAAGTCATGAGGAGCAAATTGAGGAAATCTTGAATCATCTAGATGAACTTTCTCTCGACCGTATTGAATACATATAAGACAAAATCGAAGGACTCGGAAAAGGTCGGGTGATTATCCAACAAGACTTTGACAATCTAGAAGCTGAACTCCAACAAGCTCGTGCTCAAATTTCTAAACTTTAGAAGAAGCATATGGGAAATAACCACAAAATTTCTTTGGCTTGCTTCAGAACTACTTATTTAAAACAAATCATCAAAGAAATCCAAGTCCTCATCAAGCAGATAAGGAGAGTCTTCCTGATGCAATCAAAACATAGGAACAATCAGGAAGGGCACCATCGGACTATCAGTTAGAGCCTAAGTATCATCAGCACGTAATGAGTCGAGCTGAACAGTATGCACACCTCTTACCCTACAGGATACTCTCGTTCATCAGGCATCAAAAACGACCCTGTCAAATCTTGACTATGTCACAATCTCTCAAAACGGCACACGTGATAGACTACTCAATAGCGTCAACCCACAAGTACTTGCGCGCACATCCCTTATACCCTCTGAACTCTGAGACTGATCTATATCCTACTCACACAAGAAGAATCCATAACGGCGCGCATCCTAAACTCAAGAACTAGTCTCGTCGTGCTATATACCTACTCAGACCCGTGACTGCTCTCTTCTAGCTATCGCTCTCACATCTCTAAAAATAGGGGTGTTATAGATTGGTATCAAGAGCCACGGTTATAGAGAACAAGGTCGAAACCTTAACTATAACTACTTTTCTTTTTCCATCCAAGAAAGTCCTCCGTGCCGCTACATCTTTCGGAATAGTATGTAAAGATACATAACTATTATACTATTATATAAATAACTTATGTTATTTACCGCTGGGTTGTTAACAGAACGATGTCTTCTCCCAACCATCCTACTTCCAATGTTGAGGATGCCTTTTCCTCAAACTTTCCGAACTATCTCCCGGCTTCCCCGGATTATTTCCCAGCTTCACCGGGAAATACTTATTCTAGCTCTTCGAACTCATTTGGTGTAGTTCCAATAGCTTCACCAACTCTTTCGCTCTTTCATGATGATCCCTACATGAAAGTTATGCAAGCATTCTATGCTGAAAAATCACCTATCCCACCTCCAACTATCATACCTCAATCATCAATGCTTAATCCTCAAGAATTCTTTCTTCCTGAAGAACTACTACCACCAAAGAAACGAGGTTGTTCATCCTCATCTACTTCTGCCCTACCTCAAGACTTTGAGATAAGAGAAAGCTCTCGTAAGACAAGTTTGGAACGTCACGAGGAGCAAATTGAGGCAATCTTGAATCATCTAGATGAACTTTCTCTCGACCGTATTGAATACATAGAAGACAAAATCGAAGGACTCGGAAAAGGTTGGGTGATTATCCAACAAGACTTTAACAATCTGGAAGCTGAACTCCAACAAACTCGTGCTCAAATTTCTAAACTTCAGAAGAAGCAGATGGAAAATAACCACAAAATTTCTCTGGCTCGCTTTAGAATTACTGATCTAGAACACATCATCAACGATATCCAGATTCGTCATCAAGAAGATAAGGAAAGTCTTCTGAATGCCATCAATGAACTCAAGATCAGCCAAGAAGGACCATCAGACTATTAGATTAGATCTTAGTTATCGCTTTTATTAGAACCTAGCCACGGGACGTGTGGTATAAATAAAAACACTTGTTAAATCTTGACTATGTATAGTACAAAGGCAAGTTGTTCTTAATATAATACAATGGCAATCCCGTTCTACTTTGTTGTTTCCTAATACCGATTCATTTATCTTATATCCTATATCACACCATAACTTCTACATCAGATACTTGTTAGAATTCATGATTTCAATAACACCATTATAATAATGCTTATTTTTGAACTTTAAGCATTTCAAATAAGCATTACATTTTTAAGACTTGTGATATTATTCTTATTACGTGTTGTCATATGTTGATAGAATGCCTCCCAAAAGGACGTCAACATCTGAAGCACCGACCATGACTCAAGCTGCCATTAAGAAACTAGTTGCTAACAGTGTCACCGCGGCTCTGGAAGCACAAGCTGCAACAATGGCAGGTACTAGTCTGGAACTCCTGTAGCAATAACGAGAAACTACAAAGAATTCATAAGATGTCAACCTTTCTACTTCAATGGTACAGAAGGAGCAGTTGGCCTTATCCGCTGGTTTGAACGAACTGAATCAGTATTCTCTCGAAGCAAATGTGCTGAGGAAAACAAAGTAACATTTGCTACTGGTACCCTTACTGATGATGCCTTGTCTTGGTGGAATGCATACACCCAACCTATGGGAGTAGATCAAGCCAATCAAATCACCTGGACTGAGTTAAAGAGGCTCTTGACAAACAAGTATTGTCCTTGAACTGAAGTCAGAAAGATGGAAGATGAACTTTACAATCTGACTGTAAAGGGAAATGATCTCAAACCTTACGTTAGAAGATTTTAAGAATTAGCAGTCTTATGCCCGAACATGGTACCAAACACCGAGAAACTCTTAGAAGCCTTCATCAAAGGGTTACCTAGAAGTATTGAAGGGAATGTTACCGCCTCAAAGCCTCAAACTTTAGAGGAAGACATTAACATAGCCCAAAGGTTAATGGATCAAGTAACAAAGCACACAACGGTGCAAGTATCAAGTGATCATAAACGAAAGTTTGAAAACAGAAGAACTTTCAACAACAACAATTACCGCAACAACAACAACTACCATAACACCAACATCAACAACCACTACAATAATCACCAACCACAACAGAACCGAAGGCAAGAAGCTATCAAAGCGTGTGCTGCCACTCCTACTGAGAATAATAGGTATGTCGAAAACCTCCCATTATGTAGAAAATGTGATCTCCATCACACCGGACCTTGTACAGTTTAGTGTAATACTTGCAACAAGGTGGGCTATTTAACCAAGAACTGCTGAAACAAGAGGCCAACCACTGGAGGTAATCAACTACCAGTGACTGTTATTTGTCACGCATGTGGAGAAAAAAGGCATTATACAAATCAGTGCTGAAAGACCAACATCAATGCATAGGGAAAAGCCTACATGCTAAGGGATAGGAATGCTCATCAAGACCCAAACGTAGTTACGGGTATGTTTCTCCTAAACCAGCATTTAGCTAGAGTATTATTTGATTCTGGAGCCGATAAAAGCTTCATATCCACATCTCTTGCCTCTATGCTAAATATTCTGCCTATTACAATAGATACCTTTTACGATATCGAAATGGCTGACGAAAACCTAGTAAGCACAAACACCGTTATCCAGGGTTGCACCCTAACCTTGCTAAATCAATCTTTCGAAATCGATCTCTTGCCGATTAAACTCGGTAGTTTTGACGTTGTCATCGGTATGGACTGGTTGTCCAAGTATCATGCTAAAATTCTCTGTGACGAGAAAGTCGTTCACATTCCTATTGACGATGAAACTTTGATCATTCGAGGTGACCGAAGTAAGACCTAATTAAATCTCATATCTTGTATAAAAACCGAACGATACATATCCTAAGGTTGTCAAGTTTTCATGATCCAAGTGACGGAGAAGAAGAAGTCAGGCGAGAAGAGATTATAAGATATTCCCGTAGTTAGAGAATTCCCAGAAGTTTTTCCTGAAGATCTACCTGGCCTCCCTCCTATTCGCCAAGTAGAATTCTAAATCGATCTAATTCCCGGAGCAGCACTTGTAGCTCACGCACCTTATAGATTAGCTCCTTCAGAAATGCAGGAACTATCTAATCAACTTCAAGAATTGTCAGACCGAGGTTTTATATGACCAAGTACTTCACCCTAGGGAGCTCCTGTCTTATTTGTGAAAAAGAAAGACAAATCTTTCAGAATGTGTATCGATTACCGAGAGTTAAATAAACTTACTGTAAAGAATCGTTACCCATTACCCATAATTGATGACTTATTCGACCAACTTCAAGGTTCGAGTGTCTATTCAAAAATCGACCTAAGATCAGTTTATCATCAACTGAGAGTGAGGGATGAAGATATTCCTAAGACTTCTTTCAGAATAAGATATGGACACTATGAATTTCAAGTTATGTCATTTGGTTTAACTAACGCACCTGCTGTATTCATGGATCTCATGAACCGTGTGTGCAAACCATACTTGGATAAATTTATGATAGTGTTATCGATGATATTCTTATCTACTCTCGTAACAAAGAAGAGCACGCAAATCATCTGAGAATAATCTTGGAATTACCTAAAAAGGAGAAATTATATGCCAAGTTCTCCAAATGTGATTTTTGGATCCATATCATGCAATTTATTAGACACTTAATTGATAGTCAAGGACTTCATGTTGACCCTGCCAAGATTGAAGCAGTTAAGAACTGGGCATCTCCCACTACACCCATGGAAATTCGTCAATTCTTAGGACTCACCGGCTATTACCGAAGATTCATCCAAGGTTTCTCAAAAATTGCAAAGCCTTTGACTAAATTAACTCAGAAAAACAAGAAGTATATATAGGAAAAAGATCAAGAGACGGCTTTCCAATTGCTAAAACAAAAACTTTGTGAAGCTCCAATCTTAGCATTACCAGAAGGAAACGATGACTTTGTCATTTACTGTGATGCATCTCTTCAAGGTCTGGGAGCAGTATTAATGCAAAAAGAAAAAGTCATTGCATATGCGTCCCGACAACTCAAGCCTCACGAAGAAAACTATACCACTCATGATCTTGAATTAGGAGCAGTCATATTCGCTCTTAAAATCTTGAGACACTATCTATACGGTACAAAGTGTACAGTTTTCACTGATCACAAAAGCCTTCAACATATTCTTCATCATAAAGAATTAAACATGAGGCAACGCCGTTGGTTAGAATTGCTTGTAGATTACGATTGTGATATCCACTACCATCCTGGAAAAGCAAATGTCATAGAAAATGCCTTAAGCCGGAAAGAACCACTCCGAATCAGTTCATTGATCATGACCATTCATCCAAATTTACCATCACAAATTCTCAAAGCTCAAACTGAAGCACTCAAAGAAGAAAATATCAAGGCTGAGAACTTACGAGGAATGGACAAATCATTTGAAATACGTCCTGATGGAACTTGTTGTTTTAAGAATCGAAGCTGGTTACCACTCTTTGGTAATCTGAGAGACTTGATCATGCATGAGTCCCATAAATCAAAATATTCCATTCAAACGGGTTCTTACAAAATGTATCAGGATCTAGAGAAACTCTATTGGTGGCCTAACATGAAGGCAATCATCGCTGAATATGTTGGCAAATGTTTGACATGCTCTAAAGTTAGGCAGAATGTCAGAAGCCATCCGGCTTACTGGTACAACCAGAGATTCCTATGTGGAAATGGGAAAGAATAACAATGGATTTCGTTACAAAACTTCCCAAAACATCAAGCGGACATGACATAATCTGGGTCATTGTCGATCGTCTTACAAAATCCGCACATTTCATACCTACCCGAGAGACAGATAGTATGGAA
The DNA here is from genome assembly GCA_026074375.1 of Tanacetum coccineum. Taxonomy (NCBI): domain Eukaryota; kingdom Viridiplantae; phylum Streptophyta; class Magnoliopsida; order Asterales; family Asteraceae; genus Tanacetum; species Tanacetum coccineum. The sequence continues at coordinate 5,296 of BQNB010149090.1, read as the reverse complement.
ACCCTTACTAGGTTGTACATCAAAGAAATAGTCTCCCAGCATGGTGTGCTGATGTATAGTTTTATATACCCAAAATATATATACTAATATAACTTTAAGAGTAATTAAGAAAATTACCAAGTTACCCTTGATAAAATTCACTCTCAAAAATATATATAATATAATATATAATACGTATATTAAACCAGGTAAATATGATCACCCAGGTCGTTATCCCCAATGACTAGTGAAATTAAAACCTCGTTTAAGCTTGGATTCTGATTTGAATGTAGGAAAGATATTTTTGATAATCTATATCTACTAAATAAAAAAAACAACAATTAAAATTTAATCAAAAACGCGAAACGGGACACTAAAACTAAGGCTAAAAACCTAAATTCTACAAAATTAAACCTAATTTTTATTTTTCTTTTTAAATGTATTCTAATTGACTAAAAAACGAAGTTAAAAAAAAACTAAAACGAAAACGAAGCTAAAACGAGAGATAAAAATTGAAAATCGAGAACGGGAACGAAACCCGTTCTTAAAAAATGAATTTTTGCAAAATAGACCCTACAAAAGTGAAACTAATTTTCCTACAAACTTTATGATAAAAGAAAATTTTATAAAAAAGATTTTTATTTTTTGGATTATTTTTCTATTTTTTATGATTTTTTAAAGTTTTTAAAGTAAATAAAAGATTAAAAATACTAAACTTATAGTAAAAATTCTAGAAAAAATACAGAAATAGCTTATGCTATAAGAAACCTAGGAAAAATAAGCCCGAAGTCGTAGCTTATAAAATAAGCTACGAAATAAGTTTAACAACTTATTTAGCTTATAAATCCAAAAGGTGTATAAAGGTTTAATGAAAGGATATGAAAACGGATGAGCTATTGAAGCAAACTGGTTAAGGCATTGGGCTTATAACTGAGAGGTCGTGGGTTCGAGTGTGGGCAACCCTAACTTTTTGCAATTTTTATTTTTTGACTTTTAAGAAAAACTAATTACTAGGAATTAATAAGGAGACTAAAATAAGTTACTTTAACAAAGAGGACATAAGCTAAAACTAAATAATAAGCTCTAAAACAGCTTATCAAAGCTGCTGTCATAGTAAGTGGTGTTTTGAGCTTATTCTCACTTAAACAGTTATAAACAGCTCAAATTAAGCTTAAATCTAAAAAGGAAAAGTGTTCTAAAAAGCTTATAAATAGCTTAATCTAAAAATGAAAAGAAATTAGAGCTTAAAGTACTTTTAAGCTACTGAAAATGATGAGGAAACAAGCAAACTCAGAAATCTAGAAAATAAGCACTAAATCTCATTAAGCTAAAAAGCACAAAGAAGCTGAATAGACTATAAGCTATAAAGGACTTAAAGAACTACTTATAAACTAATTATTTAAGCAATTAAAACAAGTAACTTAAGCTAAATTTAACAATTTTAAGAAACTACTAATTTACCTATTATTTTTGGTGCTTTTGGCTTTTTGGTGAATTTTGACAGCAAATTAAGCTAAGCTAATAAGCTAGAAAGTGCAAATTAAGACTTATTCTATAATAAGCTATAGCTAAACTTAATCCTACTTGAATCTAAGCACCTAAGACCTACTTTTACTTAACTAAAAACTAGGCTAAAAGTGACAGTACTAACTTTAAGTTAGTACTGATGCACTTTGCACAAGTGCAAACTAAGAGTGCAGGTTTCCTAAGGGAAATCTTGCACTTAGACACACTCAAATAGAGTATTAGAACACAAAACAAGCACTAACCAAGCCTTAGGTGGCTTGGTTCAATAATCTGCACAAATGAATACTATGAAAAATGCCCTGGTGCAGAAACAACATAATAAGCCATAACTTTTTCAATTTAGCAATCTAAACTCTGAAATCTTTTGGAAACTTATTATCTTAGAAAAACTCAACTGACTCAAAGTGTTTGCACAAATCAAATTGACTTATTATGGTCAAACTAGCTTATTCCAAACACCCTTTTACCATTTTGACAGAAGTTACTCTCAACTTAAATTGCAAATTTAACTAATAAGCACTAATTACCAGATTATTTTAAGCTTATAACAAACCTAACTAACATGAATTAATAATTGATTAAGCATTATTCTAAGATTTAAGCTATTTTACTTATTTTTGGTTT
>BQNB010149089.1:0-7500 GCA_026074375.1 Tanacetum coccineum | reverse complement strand
CGCTTACATTACGTATATTACTAACACAAGAAAATAAATTTTATATATATATATAGATATATATATAGTATAGATATATAAATATATATAAATATATTATATATATATATATATATAGATATTTGTATCTCATGTACTGGTCATTTGTAACCAAGGATTATCATGTATGTTATCAAATTTATTATGAATGATTGTCTATTTATTTATTGTTGATTTCGCTTCTGTTGTATATCTTGTTGTGTGTTGTGATCTCATTTTATTTATTATGCATATGTCATGTCGCATTTATGATTTTATGAAATCTAACGTGTATTATATTCTCTTGTAATTTTGAAGAAAATGCCACCAAAGAAAAGAACCGCCACAACAACCACCACCACAGCTGTGACCGATGCTCAACTTAAGGTACTGATTGCCCGAGGAGTTGCCAATGCATTGGCAGAAGATGAAGCAAACAGAACCAGCAGAAATGGCGATGACAGCCATGATTCTGGAACTAGTAGCAGAAGAACAGAGCGAGCTGCTTGTGAGTACAACTACAGTGACTTTCTTAAATGTCAACCCCTGAACTTCAAGGGTACTGAAGGAGTTGTTGGTCTTACTCAGTGGTTTGAAAAGATGGAGTCTGTCTTTCATATCAGTAACTGCACAGTCGCATGTCAAATCAAGTTCTTTACTTGTACTCTCTAGGGAAAAGCTTTAACGTGGTAGAACTCCCACGTTAAGACTGTTGGCCATGATGTTGCATACGCAATGACATGGAAAGCATTGAAAAGGATGATGACTGATGAATACTGCCCGAGAGGCGAGATTAAGAAGCTGGAAATTAAATTATGGAACTTAAAGGTGAAGAGTACTGATGTGGAAAGCTATAGCTAACGTTTTCAAGAGTTGGCATTGATGTGCGATAGGATGTTTCCTAAGGAATCCGATGAGATTGAAAAGTATGTCGGTGGTCTGCCTGACATGATTCATGGAAGTGCGATGGCATCAAAGCCTAAGAAAATGCAAGATGCAATTGAATTTGCAACTGAACTGATGGACAAAAAGATCAGTACTCTTGCTGAACGACAAGCTGAGAACAAGAGGAAACTTGATAACAACAACCAAGCTCAACAACAACCTCCCAAGAAGCAAGGTGTGGCTATAGCTTATACCGCTAGGTCTAGTGAAAGGAAGGAGTATGCTGGAACTCTACCGTTGTGCAACAAGTGCAAGTTTCATCACAATGGCCAATGCACTGTAAAGTGCGCAAATTGCAAAAGAGTTGGTCATTTGACCCGAGACGGAGGATCCTGCTGCTACAGACAAACAGAGAAACCTCACATTGCTATGAATGTGGGCATCAAGGGCATTACATGAGTGATTGTCCGGAGTTAAAGAACCAAAACCATAGAGACCAAGCTGGAGGTATTGGAGCACGTAGAATGGTGCATGCCTTAGGAGGAGGAGAAACAAATCAAGACCTTAACAACATGGAGAATGATATCAATGCTTAGACTCTATTTTCTTTAAGAAATTCTTGTTGTATTTTCTCTTAAATTTCCGTTGTGTTGTACGAATGATTTCAAATTATCTATCAAATCAATGTGTTGTGAAAATTTCGTCAAATTTACTTTAATTCTCTACTTATTTATATAAGCCACTCCCACAAATATTATGAAATTATAACATTATTTTGACGAAAATGAGCATCGCATCGTTAACCCTCAAATATACATAGCTTGATCACCTATGTATAATTCAGGAAGGACCATGCCCATGCTGAGAGTAGTCACCTTAAAACTTCTTGTCAAGAAACAATTTTCTATTTATATCAAGTTTTGTGTGCGTATTTATAAAATGTATTTATCACGAGGAACCAAACTAATAATAATAATAACTAAGTAAACTCTTACACCACCTTACTATTTAAAGTCGACATCAAAAAAATGTTATAACTGACACGTTAAGCCGAAGGGAACGAATAAGCTCACTAGAAGCTGAGCCTTGGTCGCAACAATAAATATTAAACCAACGTCACTAATCTTGAACATTCAAGTTAAAGCAATTTAAAAGGGAATGCAAACGAGTTACTAAGCGTGGTAACGAAATTATCGAAAGGTATAAATAAAAATATCAAATAGATTTGTTGCCACAACATTCGTTTATTACTTTGGAAATAAGAACAAAAAGGAAATACAAGTTTTATTACAACCCTCCCTAAACAATAATATCTATTCCTTCCAAAATAGATCCACGTCAATAGCTAGTACAATGATTGGTGCGAGGAGCGCTAGGATTACGGCCAAATATTGAAAATTTTCTTCGTATGGGACGTAGGCAAGATAAATGCCGAGTGCTATCGCGCTCGCCATCGCCACGAGTGTAATGATATGCAACATTTTTGTGGTTTGTATGAAGAAATGAAGAATAAAAATTTGGTATTTAAAATGAGGGAGTGACCGTTGGGGTCACTGTTCACATATAAAAAAAAAATACCCACACCTCTTCATTAACACTACTCCGGAAGGCAACTCAAACTAAATTTCGGGACGAAATTCTTTTAACACTGAGAGACTGTAACAATTCACATTTTCACATCTTATTACGTCAATAAATATTCAACTATTTATTTTAAACTTCTACGCGTTTACTTTTAAATTTCACCGTTTAGTTACATCGCATAAACTAAAAATCAACGATCAACGTAAAGGGGCACCAAACAATTAAAAGTATACGTCAAGCAAGCATTATATTATTTTTACGAATGTAATAATCAACTTTTTATATTTTATTTTTATTGGTTACGTAAAAAGTTTACGTTTCGCAATAAAATACATGTAGGCATACCCGAAAGCACCAATACCTAGCTATACTCAATCAAATACCCACAATTATACCCAATGCTCAAAAATTATATAATTACTTATACATATACGTATGTAGGCCGGATGTATATAGATGAAACACAAAGATATTTATTTTTGACTTTGTAAACCAACATGTGTTAATAAGATTTTCAAGCAACCTTCTTACAATACCAACTTACTTACACATACCATGCTAATCTTACACCAAGCCATCCCATTTTCTCCCAACTCTTCTATTGTGTAAGATGTTGTCTACAAGATATTTTAGCTATATAATTGGACCCTATTTGCAAAGTATACACACACTTCATTTTACTTAGCAAGAAAAACACAAAAATCCTCTCCCTTTGTGTTGAAAGCCCACGGCTCACTCCTCACCCCTAAATAAATTCATAGATTTAATTTTCTAAGGCAATACAAGTATAAAAGGGTTGATATTAAACATATCTAAGGTATTACAAAGAGTATTGGAAGCTTGGTTGGGTGATTTAAAGAGTTTACAAGTATAAGAAAGTTAGGGTTTTCCTAGGGTTTTCTTGATTTGAAACTAGGGTTTACTGGTTAATACTTAGGTTTTGATTGTTTGTATCATCTTCACTCTTCATATTAACGTCTTCTATAAATCCTAATCTCTTCAAATCATTCATTTTATATTTTATATAATTATTATATGGTTAATCATCACCTAATTATATTTTATACATGTTTGTAAAATAAATCAAGTTTATGTAAACTTAATAAATACTTTTTCATGGTAAATATGATGTTCAAAATACAAGGACATGTCTTATTTAAGGATTTACAAGCAATGAATAATTTATATAATTATTTGTAAAGTTATGGTTAATTATTTAATTCTATGGTTTATGTAAGTAAATAATTATGATGGACATTTTATCTTGGACAATCATTAGGGACACAAACTAGAGGACTCAAAATATATAAGATTTGTGGTATAAAGTATTGTAGAGGACTTGTAGCAAGTTAATCATGTTAAAAACCTATAAAAACAATTTTTATAAATATTTTTGCAAAAACTCTTAAACCTTTTGTTTTAATTTCGATAATAAAGTATTTATTTATATAATTTATAAAATCAGTTAAAGTTACTGTTCATCAGTAATAAAATTATAATATTTTGATAAATATTCTTAATACGAAACCGTGGACATAAAGAACGTATAAAACGGAGTTAAAACGAAAAAGATATAAGGTTTATAAAATCTTATGCACTATTTTATACTTGTGCACTATTTCCTGACATGAATAGTGTTTGTTCGTTTTTAATAAAACTTTACAAAACGATGTAACATTGCTTATATATATTTCCTGACATGAATAGTGTTGGTTCGTTTTAATAAAAACTTTACAAAATGATGTAACATTACTTATATATATATATATATATATATATATATATATATATATATAGTATATATATATATCATCTGACATGTGGAATAGCGTTGGTTCGTTTTTAAATAAAATCTTTACAAAAATGTGGTAATCACTTATCTTAATATTTATACATGTTTTTAACTTTATAAATATTAATTGTACACGGCGATTTAAACTATTTATACGATCAAAACTTTATACAATATATAATAAAAAACATTAATTCAGTATTTATAACATATAATCAATTGTTTGACAAGTATACTATTTTTACAAATGACTGTACATGGACATTTATCTTTTCAAAGTTACGCAATAATTTTATAGTTTAATTTTCTAAATTAACAAACATATTTAGGTGGTGATGTAAATATATAAATTTATATGTGTTGTTAGTTATTCAAAAGGGGGGCACATTGCTACTCTTACGGCCCTATATTTAATTAGGGTTGCATTCGGACTATACGTGACGATATTCATATTGATTTAAATATCAAATACATTCACTGAGGTGATTTACATAGCCCCACTTTATACAATTATAAGGATTTACAACTTTGGGGTGAGACATGCATTGTTCTACCATTTGACGGCAAGTACACTTTTTTTACAAATTACGAGTTTGCCTAAGTAGCTTTAACTCACTATGCCCATGAATCATGAATGTTTAATTACTGGAGTGTAAGCACGAATGATATGAATAGATCTATTTGGGATTGACATCCCCATTCGGCTGTGAGTAGCGTCTCTCTAGTTTCGAAAGGTACGAAGACAAATGTATACCATGTAGAACAATTTTGATGATGTGGGCTTTGAACAATCTATTCGGGCCTATTATTTGCATTAATTTGCATACTTCTACGTGTGAGCGTTCAGTGTCATGAGCTGAGGGAATGTTTTAATTACTTTTGTGATACTGTATTCGTTACTTATCATACACTTGGAAATCTTGCGGTCCTACTTTATACATTACTAAAACCTGTGAATTCATCAACTTTATGTTGACGTTTTAAAGCATGTTTTTCTCAGGTCAATAAGGTACAAGAAACTGGGATACATTGGTGGTCATCATTTTGAGGAGTCAATTTGTAATAGAGATTTAAGTGCATTACATTTTGGAGATTTGTTATGTAATAAAATATTTTACATGGTTGAACAAGTTAAGCTGTGAGCTTTTGTAACAAACAACTTTAATTAAATCCAATGTATCATTTTAAACGACTCATATAGAGGTCGTTCTTAGATCTTGTGCTATTGATCTGTAAAGTAACACTCTCAGAACCCATATTCCGCTGCTACCCAATTTGGGGGTGTTACAACTTACCTATTGCTTGTCCTCAAACAATCAAAGGGAGAAAACGAGATTTAATTATCGTAGATGTGGATAATTTATATTTGTACAAGAGTCTACTGGTTTTATAACATTTCAAGAATAGACATATAACCAAGCACCTCACATAGGGAGTGTATTTGTTTTTTAAATTCACTCATGTCACTCAAATAGGGTTTATATCAGTGAAGTCACTCAATTTGCACAGAAATAATCTAGGCAGCTACCATAGGCTTGTGCAAGACACATAAACAATCCCGTTGTGGCGTGAGCACCTAGACAAAATCTCAAAGAGGTAAAACGTGATAATGATGTGGGTAAGTATGATACATAATTTCATGTGCTAAGCCAGAGCCTTAAAATAGCTTTATAACTTTTTCTCTTTTTTTAATACCAGATACTTTGATAACTTAAGGCTGGCACATAGCTGAGATATTGAGCACATAGATCTTGAGATACTTGGGGTATTTTAGCACTAAAAGCGAGTGCTGCAGATAATAGGATACTTGGGGATTTACTTTACCTCTTATCATACGATGTTGCCTATAAATTAACCTCACTACGGTATATTAAATGATGATCAAGCACAAGTTCTGAAGCTACTAAATTATCGGTACTCTCATAAAATGTGCAAAAGATATGCATCAAAGGCTAATATACCTCATAGTTTAGTGGACTAATTTTTGTGCTAGTTATGATGTCAATCCGAGTTAGATTTGCCTTACTAAGTGTATATATTTTTTAATTTTGGAAGAAAAGCATATATTAATTTTTTATTTAAAATATCAGTTAAAAATATGGCTAGATTGCAGGCAAACATGAAGAGAAATGATATATTTTATTTTTTCCTATTTGACTCCCCTCCACACTTAAGTTGAACATTGCCCTCAATGTGAGAACTAATAAAAACAGAAAAATAGGGAAAATTAAAGAAAAACGATACTTCCCGGGGAATAGTATGATGTAGCTGCGAGCTTGTCTTTGAGCAAAACGCCATAATTTTCCGATTTATGATATATTACCTACAAAATTGAACAAACAAAACATACAAAAAGAAAAATATTTTTGTTTTGTTTCTTTTTTTAGAAGAGAGAAGAGAGGAGGAGGGACTCCTCTACAATTTAGTTAAAGCACGGGTTTTCTCCCGAGAAGCACTTAATTTTTAAGAGAGTCATTAGCTAGACTCGTACTTCGAAAGTTTAGTTTTTGGGAAAGAAAGGAGTGATTTCTTCCCTTTGGTCATTTTCTTCTTCATGGTATAGTTTGAGTCGATGACCGTTAACAATGAATGTCTTGCCATCTTTTCCATATAGTTCAACATATCCAGTTGGACATTGATGTTTCACCACATATGGTCCAAGCCATCGAGATCTGAGTTTCGGCTGTTTGAATTTGTACTTAGAGTGGAATAACATCACTTTGTTTCTGTTTTTGAACTCTTTTCTCATTTTGAGTTTTTTTGTCGTGCCAGACTTTGGTTCTTGGCTTGTATAGACGAGAGTTTTTATATGCTTGATGTCAGAGTTTGTCTAACTCGTGTAACTGGAACATTCTTTTCTCACCAGCGGAGATGAGATTAGAATTACAGTTCTTCAGGGCCTAGTATGCACGGTGTTCGATTTCAAATGGTAAATGGCAGTTTTTACCGTATAAGAGTTTGTAGGGTGTGGTTCCGGTTGGTGTTTTGTAAGCGGTTCTAAAAGCCCAAAGAGCATCGTCGAGTTTTCTCTTGTCCGCTCATTTGAGGATGATATGATATATAGAAACGGTGGATAACTCCATATCTTTTCATTGTTTATTCCATTATTTTATTGCAGAAATGAGTACCTCGGTCGCTTATGAAAGCTTTGCGCATACCGAAATGGCAAAATAGTTTTTTTTTCAGGAATGAGATAACAACTCAGGCATCGCTCCACTTGG
>BQNB010149088.1:5459-16213 GCA_026074375.1 Tanacetum coccineum | reverse complement strand
AAGCTCAATTTAAAGGGAAGCATATTATATGCCAAATAAGAATTAATTGCCCTAAAAGTATCTGACCAAGATCACCTACTAAAAATCCGACTTGGTATATATCCGTTTATCGGGAGCCCCGTGGGTAGTGAGCGCTACTCATCTGGATAGGGATAATTAGTCCCAATAGATCTATTTACAATATTCGCGCTTACTTAACTAGTCAGTTGGTCAATAAATTAACGGTTCATGATAGTTCAGGCATTAGTGGTCTATTCGCTACTTAGGTAACACGTAATCAGGAAAAGGAAACGTAAAGTAACAGTGTCCATAGTTTAAAAACAAGCAATGTTTCTCACCCCAAAATAGTAAAGTAAAAGTAGTAAAACGTGGGGCTATGAACCCGCCTTAGCAAGATGAGCAAATGATAAATAACGCAAGTAAAAGGTGATACAGAAATCTAGCCGCGACCTAGAATAATAACGCGTCTTAGAAACACAAAAAGTATGCCAAGAATTATACAATATGTTCATCACCAAAAGACATCCATGTATGTTTGCTTTAGTTTGATTATCAAATCATGACGAAATAAAATCATATAGTTTTTCGTTAAGTTTCGGGCGTTTAACCAAAATTAACCATTTTAGAAATTTCTATTTTAGGTAAGTTTTTTGTTTTCGGGATGTGAATATCGTTCCCCTTAATTTATTAAGTTTCCATATTTTCATAAAACGCCTAAATTGTCTTAATCGCTTAACTCCTAAGTCCGTTCCGCTAAATTTTACCAAACTTACTATTTTTAGTAACTTTATCGCTTTTCCTAAAATATGTTAACGACGTCTTTAAACGATATTAATTTATTATATGTTTCGCTAGTGTTTAGAAAGTCCAAAAACGTTCGAAAGTGTCCGAAAACTCATTTTACTATTCACATCAGCACACTATTCATTCGGTTTGGTCGAAAAATGTTTCAAGTTTCATTTGGCCATAACTTGGCTGTTTTAAGTTTGAATTTTTAATGTGTGGATTTATGAATAACTATCATATTCACGAAACTAGTTCTCAAAAACACTACTTTTATTAAGCCTAATGAAAACGTTTTTATGTCGACCAAAACCCCAAAATAAATTTGGGGACATCAAGCACTTTTTGCCAAAACGCAACACACAACCCAACCAAATTTCACAAATAGTGCCTAATCTAGCTAATCTCCATTCACAGCTATCCACATCAAAAACACACCTACAATCTAACCTAATCCCTTCTTTGTCTTTTGAGTATCCTCATTCAAACTCTCATCTCACTCCAAGAACATAATATTGAACTTAGTGAAATAAAGTTAGCATCATTATTTATAAATCTTGTTTTTATAATCTTTCTAATATTCAAAACAAACTACTTGTGGATGTATGATCTTGACATATATTAAAAAACCATAAGCAATACACAAGAAAGATTAAAGACACTTAAAGATTGAGAAACAAGTAGAGAAATCACAAGATCTATACCCCAAATAATAGTATCTATACAAACCAACAACAAATCTTGAAACAATTAACTTAGATCTTGAAGAAAAACTTTTAAATCAAAGAACCAATACTTTAAAACACCTTAGATGTTCTTAGAAATGAACCTAGTATGCTTGAATTTTGTAAGAAATCAAAGATATGAAAACCCTAAAGAGGATGTTTGTTGGTCGTGGACTTCAAGGGAGGAAAAGGGAGAGAAAATTTTTGTTGGTGACTTTGGAAATGATATGAAACCATAAGTGTGGTATAATGTGGTATTTATAGGAGAAGTGAGAGTCTAAAGTTTCTTGATTTTAAGTATATAGTGACCCACACACCAAAGGTGTATGTACACCTTTGTCCGGCTGAAACTAAGCCACAAGGACCATGTGGTTCATTTTTTTTAGTCTTGGTTCATTATACTTGGTCTTGATTTTGATTTTTGGTCAAATGAGGTCAAAGTGTGTAATTATCATTTGTCTTGGTCTAACTTGGGATATTGTTCATGAGAAAGACCCGTCGCATGTTGTCTATTTCACTACTTAAATGCACAAATGCATAATATGAAAGAAAAGATGCTTGTGGTTTAATTTTAAGGCTTATGGTGCATTTGTTTGTTTAGGATCCAATGTATGTATAAGAGGGGTGGGTGATCAAAATTTTTGACTTTTGAAATGAGATGAACGTTTTACTAAAGTTTACTCGAAAAGATTTGAGCTGTTTTCGGGGTTCGATTAGGTCAAAAACGCATAAAACGTAATTTTAACGTTATTGCGTTAAAATAAATACCGGAGTGTTCGTAAAAAAACTATGAAACACTTAGAAAAGATAATTAATTTAATCACAAATATTAAACTAATCAAAATCTGAATGTCAGAACGCGTCAGATGACGTTTTTCAATATTATGGGGTTAATTCCCGGTAAACCTGCCGCGATTCAAACGTACGGATTAAAAGTCATAAATAATATGTTGGTAAAGTTTATAAATATTGACCTGAAATTTTTCAGGGTTGTGACAGATTTTCAACTTTTTTCCTTTTCCTATGAATAATTTTCTAGAAAATGAAAAATAATTCACCAACTAAACGCGAGTTGTGCTAAAATCACATTTTCAAAATACATAAGTTTGTTTTAACTTTCTTTTCTATTAGCTTATTTTAATATAAGCCTATTGCAATGTTCGAATCATTTCTAAATAAGTTGGTTACCCGTACAATAGGTTGATCACAAGGTGACCGGTCACCCTTCTCATAAAACATCACGCGCCCCCACTTTATGGGTACCTTGTTACGTGCCACCAACCAAAAAAAGGGGTGAAAGGTGAGCGACCTCACCTCTCGTGTACCATGCATACGTGGGGCTCCATTGGTGTTTTGATTGTTAGTTATTTAATTTGTGAGTGTTGTTAGCCCGTATTATAGCTTCTATTTGTATTTGGACTCAAGCCCACATCTAGAAGGATCCAAACTATTGTATATATTGTTTTACATGTCTAATGAAACTCGATAGAGAAATTACCCAACCTACATGGTATCAAGTCACCATTTGATCCTAAAACCCTAAAATATTGCTGATCTCCATACCAAATCCCTACCAGTTTTCTTCATTCGACGTGCTAGGTCACGTCCCTGTGCTTAGGTCACACAGTTTGTTTTTTAAGTCGTGCATGGTCACGACAGTTCGTTCTTTGTGCTTAGGTCACGAAGCTGTTATAGTCGTGCAAGGTCACGCGTTTATTACATCGTGCTAGGTCACGAGTTTGTTACCTTTATTTTTACTTTATGTTCCTTGTGTACCAACAGTAGCCATATCCCAACCCAAACAGTTTCACCAACCAAATTTTTTTCCTACCTTACAAAACCCTTTATTAATAGGCTCGCATATCTCATAAATTGTCTTCCATGATGCAGTATTAGTAATGCTCGGATAATACTCGTACTATTTCTAGTAACCAGGGGAATACCATTAATGAATTATTAGTAGTTAATTTGCTTGGTCAATTGAGTATTACAGGTAGTGGTTGGAATAATTTGGCTCACTCTAATGTTACTGGAGGTGCGACTATTCCTTTAGTCCATAATACCGCTCATGTGGCTTATCACACTAATGTCAATCCCACTGGTTTCTTGCCTGGCCCGGTCCAACAACATATTTTATTTCCTAGTAGGCCCATCTAGCGGCCCACCTGGCTTATTCAGAATCTGGTGCAGCCCGCAGGTTGTTATCCTTCCGTTGGACCTCCAGGTTTCATACAACGCCAAGCTCAGCCCACTAGTACTATTGGTCAGACAGTTCATACCGAGTCAATGGGACTTACGATTATCCAGGACATGAGACCACCCTGCCTCATGCTTTTACTACCGGGATCCTTCATGATCTGGCTACTGGCGGCTAGAATATGGATACAGTGCGAGCTCTCATCTCAATAACTCAATTAATAGTCTTAGTGAAAATTTTAATACGTGTATGTATCCATCTATCTCGGTTGGTGACGGTCATTTTATACCCGTCACTAATACGGGCTAATAACGCCTAAATTATTCATGTTTTCGGTGGTGTTATTTATACATATTTTATCATTTCTCATGAACTTTCGATACTTAATAGCATGAAATACTTGCAGGTTCACTTGAAGACATCTCGAGCTCAAATCAAACAAAGATCAAATACTTATACACTTCAGAAATCAAGATACAAGAAACAAGAGTAAAGTCTCAAGCTAAAAAGTGATAATTGTGCGCCACACTTCTCCTCATAGTCAAAAGAATTTAAGACTAAGTCAAATTAGTGACATTAACTCACCTAAGGACACCGCAACAAATTTATTTGTGCGTCGCACTTCCCATCTGTCTACGAAATTTAAATGAGTCATAATACTAGTGCATTAACACCTTATTGTATGCCGCACTTATTAAAAATTGTGGCGCCGCACTTTCACCCTCCATAAATCTGCCTAATAAATTGGAGACGGATTTTTCACCACAAATCATCCCTTCATACTCATTTCCCTTATATCACACACTCTCTCTCTCACCCTTATGATATCCTAAACCTTTTTCCAACCTTCTCCCAAGCATAAACACCACGCCTTTTGAAGAATCAAGATCAGCTAACCATGACCGTATAATAACATCAATTTAGTTTATTGAATAATCGAAGTTCTTGTTGTATCAGTTTTGTTATGAACTTCATAGCCATGAGAGTGCTAATTATCTCCATGACTACTCGGTGAAGTTATGAAATAATTAAGTGTTTGTATGTTGTATGATCTCTTTATCTCGCAAGTTAGTTGCACCCTATATTATTATACGTATCTTGTGGTTTTGATTTTCAACTTAGATTATATAATCATATCGGGTTTTTTAGGTCGAAAATGACCCGTTATGATCCAATTATGTTTTTAATGAATTATCTATGGTCTATATCGTCTCAGTGTCAGTGAAATCCACTTTGTAAATTGTATGAAACAAATTAAGCTTTGGATATAATTTTAGTGACACACTTGGTTTCTAGCCAAACTTAAATATAAGTCTTAAGTTAATTAAGTTAATTTGTGAAAACGTTTTTTGATGAGAAATCCTTTTTTATAAGTTAAAAGTTCCATCTTCGAGGTCTTAATTTTACAACTCACTTATAAATTAGTTTAAACTATCGTGTTAGTCATCTTTATTATCACTGTATAAATAAAATGTTATTCTCAAAAATGTTAACAAAGTCTATTTTCTTTCTTGATTATTCGAATACTTACTCAAAATCCATGTGGAGACATGATCTTACCTAAAAGATGTCTACTTCTAAACGGTGGGTTTTACTTTTACCCGGTGTTTTCCCTAATAATAATATTAGTATAATTCAGTCATTATATAATTTAAAGCTTTTGAATAAACACATCAACAGTTTTTGGCGCCGCTCAATTTGCCGGGGATTGTTAAGGTTTTTTGTAGTTAAACTTGGGAAAATACTTTTAACCTCCCCCTCTTTTCATAAAAATTGCCGTATAGTTTTCTTGGCAAACTGACCCCCAAACCATATTTTCCTTGGTGCATTATAAGTGCTTCTAGTTCTTAACTTGGTTGATAACCATTTACCCGAAACCTGATCCGTACTCTGAAATCGAAGACTTCGTTTGACGAATCATGGAGAGTTCCTTACGTATCAAAGAAAACAATCCCTATTCAACACCGAGAGTTGTCTATCCGCCAATTCTCAACATCAATTACTTTCGTCACTTTCTTGATATTCTTTGAAATTACGATCTAATGGATGATGAACCTATGTGGGCTGTGACCGTGTTGTCGCTTCGACGCTGGTTCCACGATCCTATTTCTAAACCGCTAACGAACTTTGCCATTAAAGGTAACCATCTTGGACTTCGTTAAGGAAAACCAATATGATGGTAGATCCAAAGCACCGAGCCTCATATAAACACATTTATGAATTTCTCGGAATCTGCGATATGTTTTAAATATATAGAGATAACCGAGATGAATCTGTCCGCCTAATGATGTTTCCCCTATCACTCACTGGAGAAGCAAAAACATGGCTGGACGAACTCAACAAAGGAACTATCGAAACATGGGATGAACTTTGAACCGCTTTCATTAACCGATTCTTTCTCCCAGCTCTTTTCGACCGACTCCTCGGAGAAATTCATGCTTTTTCTCAACATGAAAATGAATCTCTAATCGATGCTTGGCTTTCGTATGAGGAAAAATGCTAAGAAATTGCATGGTTATAATATGTCAAAGGCAAATATTATCAAATCTTTTATTCATGGGTCTCATCGAAATAAACCAATAAAGTTCTTAAATGCTGCAGCCTGGTGGTATTTTCCTCTATTAAAACACCAAATCCAAGCTTATCAGTTCTCGAGATAAAGTCTTAACTCAAGGCTCGACTGGGCCTAAAAAATCAAAAAACCAGATTTCATCTATTAAAATAAAACGTTGCTTTCGCCGATCGCTCGGTAACAGTATTTTCGACACTGGCAAAATTATGGCCCGAATAGATGCCATGACCATAAAAAGGGATGCTCAGTACAAAGAAATCCAATCTTGTGCAAAACAACCAACACCCAATCTTGACGATGATGACACACCTATGTCCCGTGAAGAAGAGGCTAAATTCATGCAAACTTTCTGTAAGACTCGTTTTTACAATGATTACCGTGACCGAGACTCGAATGCGATTATTGGAGTTCAAGTGGACGAAATGTTACAATCGAGTACAACCTAGTCGATCTATACAGATGATAAATCTATGATTTCGTTAAAGTAATTTAACGATTTCATGAATCTCAGCTATTTAAACAAACGCTTTTTGTCAAAGAAAACAATTCATGGACCTATAACTAACTGAAACAGTAACCATAATCATCAAGCTTCAATCTAAAACCTTGAAAACTAAGTTCGATAGACTGATGACAAGCATCTGGTCGGACAGTATGTGATCTCTTCCAAGCAACCTCATCCATAACCTCGATAGGTAACACAATTCTAAAGCCTATCAACCACCGTAATCTCATATTGAGACTCATGAGGTGTATATCGTGTTCAAAAGAAGTGGTAAATCCTATGATCCATAGATAACCCAAATATGATCAACAAACAATTCTGAAACTCTAATCCAAATTCGAAGCGATGATGAAGCGTGAATCCAACACAACCAACCTAAAAACTCACCTCCAAAAAATTAGTCAATGAAATCGCTTTACCAAAACCATACTATACCAAAAGATCCCATTATCCTACAGACGCCTTAGAAAAGAAAATGGAGGCCTTCCTAGTACGGAAAATTCCTGACCATATGATTCGATCCGTTCGAATCAACGTGCATCTTGTCGAACGTCTCTTTAGCCGGAATGCCTAACTATGGCAAATTTCTCAAAGAACTAATAAGCAACAAACATAAAATTGAGCAAATTTCTGCCGCTTTCCTAAGCGATGAAAGTTCCGCCATTCTTCAAAACAAAGTTCCACCTAAGCTTGGAGACCCAGGAAGTTTTCTTATTCCGTGCAACTTTAATAAAACTTTCTCATGTAATGGTTTTGTCCGTCCTTGATGTAGTATTTACCTTATCATATTCCTTATATGCGAAAAACGATCTCTTGAAACTCTTAAGCTACTAAGATAGGTTTAAGATTTGCCGGTACCGTTCATCCAATACCATGTTGATATAGCTGAAAAATATGCTTGTTTGTTAGTTGGTAATTTTACCTTCCCTGCGATTATCGTTATTCTCGAATTGGAGGAAGATCAGCAAATTTCTTTCATTTTGGGGGACGACCCTTTCTTCACACTGTTGATGCAGTAATTCGAGTTAAACAGAAACAACTCAATCTTGGAGTTGGGACTGAACGAATGATCTTTAATATTGACTCTGCCATTAAACACTCTTATTCAAACAATGATACATGTTTTAGTATCGATTTTATCGATTGCAAATCTTTAGATAATATTTCACGATACTATCTAGACGAAAGGAAGACAGAATCCTTCATTCCATCGAAGGAACGTTCTCGAAGAAGAAATTTTTTCTGATTTTCGATAAATTATAGCAGATGGTTTCAAATGTAAAACTATGACGATGTGCGATGAAGAAGAACTGAAATTTGAAAAATCACTCTAACATGTGATTATAAAAACATCTCTCGAAGAACTCCTATGATGGATCTCGAACTCAAACCTTCTTCCTGATAAATTGGAATATGTACTTTTTGGAGAACACCATCTTTTCTTCCTGTAATCATATCATCTCAACTTTCTGTCAAAACAAACGCAAACGTGTAATTTGTCCTTAAAAAAACATAGGATAGCATTAGCTTGGGAAAACAACAGATATTCCTGGTATCTGCCCATCTTTCTACAAGCATCACAAAATACAACTTCTGGATGACAAAAAGCCAGTTGTCCAAAAACAGAGAAGGTTAAATCAAAATATGCAAGAAGTTGTTAAGAAAGAAATTGTGAAACTCTTGGATACCGGAATTATTTATCCAATTGCCGATAGTCCTTGGGTTAGTCCTATTCACTGTGTACCAAAGAAAGGCGGTATTACAGTAGTCACAAACAAAAATAATGAACTACTGCCTCCAACAAGAAACTCTTACCCGGTTGGCGAGTATGCATCGATTATCGTAAACTCATGAAGCAATCCGCAAAGATCATTTTCCTTTTCCGTTTTTGGATCATATGTTAGAAAGGGGGGAGGGGGGGGGACTCGCAGGTTATAAAATATTTCTATTTCCTTGTTGGTTTTTCTGGATATTTCAAATTCCTATCGAACATATGGATCAAAGAAAAAAATACATTCACATGTTCCCGTACGGTACATACGCTTATATGCGAAATGCCATTTCGGATTATGTAATGCTCCCAACTACAGTTCAAGGTGCATGCTGGAAATCTTTCTGAAAACATGATTGAAGAATCGTCCGTAGTATTCATGAAAGATTTCTCCGTCTTTGGGAAAACTCTTTCGACAAATGCCTAAATAACCTCGATAAAATGCTCCAGCGTTGTAAAGATGCTCATCTTGTCCTTAATTGGGAAAAATGCCACTTCATGGTCAAAGAAGGAATTGTACTTGGACACAAGGTGTTTGACGCAGGACTTGAAGTCGACAAAGCAAAAATCAATGTAATCTCAAAACTTATACCCCCTACTAACATCAAAGGTGTTAGAAGTTTTCTAGGACATGCGGTTTTTCCGAAGTTTTATAAAAGATTTCTCAAAAAATGACCTTACGACTTATAACTAAGCTGCTTGAAAAAGATACTATGTTCGAATTCAATGATGAATGTCAAAAAGCATTCGAATTATTAAATGAATGTCGAAAAGCATTCGAATTATTAAAAGAGAAACTCACATGTGCTCCTTTGATCATAAGCCCAAACTGGAATCTTCCAATTGAGCTTATGTGTGATGCAAGTGATTTCGCGGTTGGAGCTGTCTTAGGTCAAAAAGATGGTAAAAAGTTTCACCTAATCTATTTCGCAAGCAAAACTCTCAACCCAACTCAACAAAAATACACCATAACCGAGAAAGAACTTATGGTTGTAGTTTTTGCATTCAACAATTATTCACACTAATCACTCAGCTCTTAAACATCTGTTTAAGAAACAAGACGCAAAACCCCGTCTTATTCGATGGATTCTACTCTTATAAGAATTCGATATAGAAATCAAAGATAAAAAAAGGTACAACAAATGTTGCTACGGACCACTTATCTCGGATTGAAAATAACGAGACAAGTTATGACAGTGAAGTTGACGATAACTTTCCTATAGAAACCTTTATGGAAATTAACACCGGAGATGAATCATGGTTCACAAACTATGCAAACTATTTAGTGGGTGATATTATACCAAAAGGGATGACGTACCAACAAAAGAATAAATTCTTCTCTGACCTCAAACACTACTTTTGGGAGGAACCCTATCTTTTCAAAGCATGTTTTGATGGTATGATTAGATGATGTGTCTATGGATCAGAAACTCATACCATTTTGGATCAATGTCACCACGGACCAACCGGTGGACATTATGGACCAAACGTAACCGCTAAAAAGGTCCTAGATTTAGGTTTTTACTAGCCAACAATCATAAAAGAAGCTCATACTCTAGTTGGCCTTTGTGAAGCATGCCAAATAATGGGAAATATATCAAAACGTGATGAGATGCCCTTAACCAACATTCAAGTATGTGAAATTTTTGATGTATGAGGTATTGACTTCATGGGACCATTCCCAAAATCATATAAGTTTAAATACATTCTTTTCGCTGTCGATTACGTATCTAAATGAGCCAAAGCTCATGCTTTACCAACCAATGATGCCTGAGTTGTTATTACTTTCTAAAGAAACTATTATGCCGATTTGGAATGCCTAAAGCTCTAATAAGCGACCGAGGTACTCACGTCTACAACAAAATAACGGACAAGACTATGAAGAGATATGGAGTTAGTCACCGTTTCTCTACATCATACCAGGTGATGGGGGGTTTCAACTTAAGAGACTGGCACGGGTTTATTTGGTGACTAAAATTAATTTAAGACACTTTAACCTATGCAAGCTAATTAATAGAAGATAAAAGAGCAGTCGAGCCTTATGATTGAAAACTGTATTAACCATTATTAATTTGATTAGAACGTTGGTTTGTTTATTAAGTGCAATGATTTCTTCTCTTGAGGTAACATATCATTCTTAAAACTTAGGCGGGACTTCTTCCTAAGACCTAGACACATTAATTTTGTCACAATTAAAGCAT
>BQNB010149087.1:0-16213 GCA_026074375.1 Tanacetum coccineum | reverse complement strand
TGATGTGACACTCAGTGAGACCTAAATGTTAGCAAATATCTTATTTTGGTATTTGATATTTCTCTATAATTATGTCCTAACCTATTTAATGCATTAGTATATTTGTACATTATATATTTTTTATTTATATGTGTAATATTAAGAGTAATTAAATAATATTTAGTTACCATAATGAAACTCTATAAGATATTGTATCTTGATGAGAGATCCAATATCCTTATATAATAATGTCTAGGTAATATATTATGGTAATGATTTCATAATCACAACCTAATTAGGAGTTGATCCCTGCTTGACCTCTTTTATAAATAGAGGATTATTCACCTCATAAGATATACACCAAAACATACACAAACATTACGATCCATCACTAAGAAGAGATGATTAAGTAGAAGATCTTCATCCTACCGATGTTCTTCGTTCATGGTGATCTCATCTCTCACACCAAGTAAGTTTTAATGTTATGCTTAATATTATTTGATCATTCATATCATGATTATATGTTTCTTAGGATAAATTAATCAACATGTGGCATCCGAGCATGGTTTATTAATCATAATATGTAACGATGTTGGTATTAATGATATATGATATTATGGCCATCCTTATGATATTATGGCCATCACTTACGAAGTTTGTATTCTTTTTCTAAATCTTGATTAAAAAAAAGTTAATGTTTTTCTTTTTTAACTATGGAGAAATAACATTAGATAAACGTGTATACTTTTTATAATACATGGCATGATTATTCTGATTCAAATAACGTTGAATACAATCTAAAATAATTACATGGCATGATGATTAAGTTCTACTATTCTGCCATTTCTTATACAAACTTTTATTACGAGATGTGACACTTATTTTGTTACATTTTAAGCCGATATTAAATTTTATGGATTGATTTAAGTTTTCTTATGAATGTAATACATTTGACCATCATGTTTGGTTCAAAACAAAGAATCTCAATCTTGTCATAATTTGTAGACAATTTATCGAGAGTATTCTACAATATATTTTAGAAAGAAACATTACAAGAGTGCTAACTTGTTTATTAGTTTTGAACAATGAGTTTTGTAGTGTTTTTCTTTCTTAATGATTTAATTAGTAAAAGACATTATTTGACATGTTTGTAATATATTTTAACATGTTTTGTGACTACTTGATTGTTAAAACTACTTGTCATGCCCAAAGGAAGGCTACTAGTTAAAATAGTTAAGTGAATGAGCAGTCACACTTATGACTACCTAATTGTCAAAGTTAGTGTTGGCCCAACGAAAAGCACTTAATCAAAACAATTATGTGAATTAAAGTCATATTAAATTAACGTGTTCGTGTTTTACTGTTATCTCACATATATGCTAATGTATGTATCAATTCTAAAGCAGTGATATAGTTGCATCTAAATTTGTATGTAATTATGTTATAGTCTATCATTATTTTGAGTTTGTGACATTAGTTTGGTCACATTATAACTCTTAAATAAATGAAACTAATTTGAACTTTTTTGTTCAAAAGAAAGAAACAGTTTTTCATGATTAGAATTAACAAGAGTGTATTCTTTCATAATGTTTAATTAAATAGGGTATACATGTGTTATTATTTTGTTTACATGTGTTATGACTACTTAATTGTTAAGGTTGGTTGTAAGGCCTAAAGGATGCAATTAATCAAAACACATAAGTGGATGAAAGTTGTAACAATTTACATTTTGATGAGTTTAGGTTTATGTGTTAAGCCCAACGGATGACCATAATCTTAATCATTAAGCGGTATTTTCAAATTAAATACTTAGTTAACTAATATTTCTGCCCAAAGGTGATTATTTGTTAATTAAGTTTGCATAATTTAATAAAGAAGTTATTAGTGTGTTGTTAATGAAACCAATGAGAAGTTAAAAAATTTCATCAAACTTCTTTTGTGAATCTAATTTTATGGTGTGGTTAGATTCTGATAACTAACATTTGCCCTATGGTTAGTTATACTTTTATGTTAATAATTTGATATATGCAAATTAAATAATTAGTTAGCAAATACTATAACTAACATTTGCCCTATGGTTAGTTATACTTTTATTTTAATAATTTGATATATGCAAATTAAATAACTAGTTAGCAAATACTTCTGCCCAAAGGTGATGTATTTTTGTTGTTTAATTTTGCATAATTAAACGTAGAAGTTATAAATAGGTTGTTAATGGAACCAACGAGAAGTTAACAATTTCATCAAACTTCTTTTGTGAATCTAATTTTATGGTTTGGTTAGATTCTGATAACTAACAGTTGCCCTATGGTTAGTTATACTTTTATGTTAATAATTTGATATATGCAAATTAAATAATTAGTTAGCAAATACTTCTGCCCAAAGGTGATGTATTTTTGTTGATTGATTTTGCATAATTAAACGTAGAAGTTATAAATGGGTTGTTAATGGAACCAACGAGAAGTTAACAATTTCATCAAACTTCTTTTGTGAATCTAATTTTATGGTGTGGTTAGATTTCAATAACTAACATTTGCTTTATGGTTAGTTATACTTTTATGTTAATAAATTGATATAGTTCTCATTTTGAATAGTCCCTTATGTACATATGTACAGGTCATTTGCTTAGATAACCACTTTAAGTTTCTTATAACCATTAAAGGTTAAAAACATGATTATAAAAAAAGGGGGCGGAATAATGTATACGATCATCTCATACCTCATACGGTCAGATAAAATAACCGATCAACGAGGATTAATGAGAATTAAAGAAAGATCAAATTGCATTATGATAAAGTTTAATTTTATAAACTCAATAATGACACGTGAAAGTACACTTTCAAATAATTTTTTCATCATTAAGGTCTACATTTTTATGGTGTTTGTAAGCTTTTATATGATCTTGAAATTAAATGAACAAGGTAATCTCTTATATATTTCATTATGATATTTTTCCTTATTAAGTTTGTTGACGTTTTTACATCAACTGTACTAATAAGTAAAAGAAAAAAATATGAAATAAACAATTATGATTATCACTGTCCATAAAGATGAGATCTATAATCTTTATAGCTTACATTATGACCACCAACTTATTTAATTGTTTAATAAAGAGAACTTTATTAAGATAATCAAAGTTTCTCTATATGTGTAGACTAATTAAGTAAAGACACATCTTATGATCTTAAAATATTTCTATAAAGAAACAATGTTTTAGAAAATGTTTATGTTTAAAAGTTTGTTGAAGAGTTTTTTCACAAATGTTAAAAGCATGTGTTAAATAAGAAGGATTTTAATGACTTGCTATTTAGAAGGTTATGAATCATTTGTGAGAATGAGTTCTATGTTGAAACCAAAATAACTTTAGTGTAAATAGAGAGTTTGTTTTCATAATTTCATTCTATAACCTTATTTGTTATGTTAAATTTGACACTTAATTTATTAGTGATGACGTATAGTATGGATCGGCCCGACCCACTCATACTATTATGGGCTTAGTAGCAGATAAAGGGCCTCCGGCCCACGCACCATCGCGATCACGGTTTCCTTGACCTACGAGTCGCGGCATTAAGCATGTTGTTTGTGGCCGCAGTATTTTCACACATTATCTTTAAGAAAGGATAATCTAATCAAATAAGAGATATGCTTTACTTATTTAAATCGGTTAGGATAATTCCAAATCCCTACGATTTCGGCCGTATCTTAGGTCGAAAGTTACAGAAACCCTATGGATTATTCAGCCTGCAAAAGGAACGCAATTGTTATCAATACAGGTATCTTACAAACCCTAATTACACTCGATTATTCTCTCAAAGTTATATACTTACTCTCACGCCAGAGTCTAATCGTGGGATCCGCTCTCACGATAAGGTTAACGGTGTTTTATTCCTTGTGCAGGGTCCTTCAAACAAGTTTACTTGGTACAAAAACTGGGCACTTCATACCCGAATAGTAGCCTATTCAGACCAAATAAGACCTGACACAACTTTTGTATCAACAAGTTGGCGTCATCCGTAGGACCAAACACTAGGAATTACTCTTAGAAAAATGAGCGCGATGGCTAACACAACCCATATTGTGGCTACTGTCACGAAACCTACAACCAAAGAGAAGACGTCGAAAGATGCGGATGCCACCCCCAGGGTTAACATCCAAGATTTCCGTGAAGAGCATTACGAGGACATTCTGCTGGTCATTATGGACAAGATTCGCCATGACAAGCGAAAAGAATTCCATGCTAGGCTGGACTTCGGAGAAAGTTCCAAGAAAAGGAGAATAAGAGAAGGCTCTCAAAACTCAAATGCCAGGACCCTGTCCACAAGGTATCGTAACCCATCAGAGAGACTGAAAGTGCGGGACCGCTTGAGATACAATGATCGACATATACCTGACCGACTAGGTCATCGAAGGCAGAGCGCATTCGACCGACTTAGCGATACTTACTCGCCAAGCACAACTAAATCCGGACCTAACAGGGCAAACTCCAGGGATCGTTCTCATAATAGAAGCCACTCTCATAGGCTAGACTCTTCTAACAGAGATCGTCCTCGAAGCAGAGATTGCTCCCGCAGCGTCAAAGAATCATATGATAATACCCGCTCCTCTTACGGGACAGAGACCAAACATGGATATCACTCTCGCGACTAAGACCGCTCCCGTTATGAGAAAAGAGGAAGGAAAAATAAATCCTCGTTATTTCGCGTATCGAAGAGCGGCACCAGCGATGGAGGACACTGGAAGTCAAAGTAAAAAAGGCATAAGTCTACGGATGAGGATGACTTGGCGGTGCCCTGGATATGTGAAAAGGTGGATCCGTTCACACCCCGAATCCGCAATTTCAAAAGTTTACAAAAACACGAATGCCTAACAACATGAAAACCTATGACGGAACAGGTGACCCAGAGAATCATGCAAAAATTTTCCAAGCAGCGGCACAGGTGGAATGCTGGGCAATGCCTACATGGTGTCATATGTTCAACTCTACCCTAATAGGGGCCGCAAGAGTATGGTTCGATGAACTCTCTCCGGAGATCATAGATGGATACAAGGATCTTAAAGCAGCCTTCTTAGCATACTTCATGCAGCAAAAGAAGTACGTCAAAGATCCTGTTAAAATCTATAATATCAAGCAAAGAGATGGAGAGACCATCGAGGAGTTCATGGAACGATTCAAGGTGGAAACTGAACGCATAAAGGGAGCCCCTGAGTGCATGCGGATCTCAAGATTCATACATGGGGTTAACAACCTTGAATTGACAAAGTGCCTCAACAAACATGTTCCAAAGACCATGGAAGAAATGATGATTGCCACCACTACCTTCATACGAGGAGAAGCCACCGCTGTTGGCAAAAAGAAAGGGCACGCATCATGGAGGGCACAAGACCAATCAAAGCGGCACGCTTCAGAGCGGAGATCTGACTTCCAAGGTCAGCCAAGGGAAGGACGGGGGTCTAGTAGGTTTACCTTCCTTACAAGAACACCCAAGGAAATCCTCGCGGCCGAGGCAGGAAAGTTCAAACTGCCACCACCTATGGTAACCCTAGTAGAGAAGAGAAGCAGCAACAAGTTTTGCGACTTCTACAATGATAAAGGACACAACACGGACGAGTGTATGAAGTTAAAAAAGCATATCAAAGAATTGGTGCGAGCAGGCAAGCTCTCGCATTTAATTAAAGAAATTAAACAGGGAAGAGATCTACCAAAGGTGGGGAAAAAGGAAGTACTGGCTAAAGACAAGTCCATGGCAATCTATATGATACAACCATGGCATAGAATGACAAGGTAGAAAGTGACTCAAAGCTTTGAACGTGTTAGTAAAATTACGTTCCCTTCACTAACAACTAGTAGTAGGACAGAAGGTCCGCTTGTTACAGAAGCAGAAATTGGCGGGCACACGATTTACGCATGTATGTAGATGGAGGTTCCTCAATGGAAGTGCTCTACGAACACTGCTTCAACCAGCTCCGACCGGAAATCAAGAGCCAAAAGGTCCTGGCAACGACTTCGTTAACCGGTTTCAGTGGAGAAACCATATGGCCGCTAGGACAACTTTGGCTCTTGGTAACAATAGGAGACGCATTTCATTCTACAAAAGCATGGATGAATTTCATGATCGTAAGGTCATTATCACCGTACAATGGCATCATTGGAAGACATGGAATAAGAGAAATTCAAGCGGTACCATCCACAGCCTACAGAATGCTTAAGTTCCTAGTCGACGAAGGAATAGTGACTATCCGGAGCACTATCTTGATACCCGTTGAGTGTGCCACGGTGATTATATCATCTAAGGAGATACCCAAACAGGCTGGAGTCCGTCATGAAAATTTTAAAGTAGCTCTACACCTGAATTTCCATGATCAGGAAGTAGCAATCGGAGGGACCCTATCCGCGAAAGGACAAACGAAACTATGCTCACTCTTGAAGGAAAACTTGGATATATTCGCATGGCAGCCGTCAGACATGACAGGAGTACCGAGATCAATAGCTGAACATCAACTTAATATCCTGGAAGGATATTCGCCTGTTCGACAGAAAAAAAGGGGCCAAGCCCCGGAGCGTGCGAAAGCCATCCAAACAGAGGTACAAAAACTAGTAGAGGCGGGGATCATGAGAGAAGTTTATTACCACGAATGGCTATCCAATCCAGTCATGGTGAAAAAACATGATGGTAGCTGGCGGATGTGCATGGATTTCACGGACTTAAACAAGGCCTGTCCGTAGGATTGTTACCCCCTTCCAGAAATCGACTAGAAAGTTGAATCTCTCTGCGGCTATCCCTTTAAGTGTTTCTTGGACGCCTACAAAGGCTATCACCACATACAGATGGCAGAGTCAGGTGAAGAGAAAACGGCTTTCCACACCAACCATGGGGTATATTGCTATACAAAAATGCCCTTCGGCCTCAAGAACGTTGGCACCACGTACCAACGGCTAGTGGACAAAGCTTTTGACAGCCAAGTTGGCCAGAACATAGAAGTGTACGTTGATGACTTGGTTATTAAGAGTCACACAGAAGCAGAAAAGCTAAGAGATATCGATGAAACATTTCGTACGTTACGCAAAATCAACATGAAGCTCAACCCTAAAAAATGTACGTTTGGGGCAGTAGAAGGAATGTTCCTGGGGTACATGAATAGCCCAGAAGGGATAAAACCATGCCCTGACAAAACAGAAGTTGTACTACAACTCTCGTCCTCATGGATAATCAAAGAGGTCCAGAGCCTCAATGGGAAGTTGGCTAGTTTGAACAGATTCCTCTCCAAGTCAGCGGAAAAGTCCTTACCGCTATTTAAAACTTTGAAGAAGTGCATTAAAAAGAGTGACTTTCATTGGACACCAGATGCGAAACAAGCCTTTAAGCAACTAAAGCAACACTTGTCAGAGCTACCCCTGCTGGTGGCACCCAAACTGACGAAGGAACTGATTGTATACATGTCCACCTCCTACGGAGCTATTAGTGCGGTCTTGATGACTGAAAGGGACACGGTTTAGACACCGGTCTATTTCATAAGCTGCGCATTACAGGGCCCCGAACTAAACTACACCCCAATAGAAAAGCTAGTTCTATCACTGGTTTTTGCCGCCAAAAGGTTACGGAGATACTTCCAAGCGCATCCTATTGCGGTTATTACCGACCAACCGATCAAACAAATAATTTCACGTCCTGACGTGGCAGGCCGATTACAAAAATGGAGCGTCATGCTAGGAGAACACAATATCACATACCGGCCAAGGACGTCTGTGAAAGGACATATCCTAGCGGATTTCCTTGTAGAAAAGCCGGATGAAAGTTTGCCAGACACATCAATAGTTGAAACCCCGCAGGAACAGTGGACACTCTTCACGAACGGATCATCATGTGCAGATGGATCCAGTGCTGGCTTAATACTGACAAGCCCGGAGGGAATGGAGTTTACCTACGCACTAAGATTTTAGTTCACAGCTTCTAACAACAAGGCAGAGTATAAGGCACTAATAGCTGGCTTATGGATCGCGGCGCAAATGGGAGTACACAATATGCACGTAAGTGTAGACTCTAAGTTAGTAGCAAACCAAGTCCTAGGGGCATACATTGCTAAAGAAGAAAATATGATCAAATACCTAGAGAAGGTCAAAAGTCTGGTCAGCGGCTTTGCTAACTTTTCCATAAACCAAGTCTCAAGAAGTAAAAACAAGAAAGCGGATGCCCTGAGTAAAATCGCGTCAAGCAGCTTTGCGCACTTATCAAAATAGGTCTTGGTCAAAATACTTAAAGAGAAATCCATACAGGAGAAGGAAGTGGTGATAGTGGTAGAAGAAGAAGGACCAACATGGATGACACAAATAATTGAATACTTGAAAGATGAAACCCTCCCCGATGACAGAAAGGAGGCAAGCAAACACCGTATCAAGGCTAGATAGTACGAATTTTTGGAAGGGGTTCTTTACAGGAGGTCATTCCTAAAGCCGTGGCTAAGGTGCGTTGGACCACTTCAAGTGAATTATGTAATCCGAGAAATTCATGAGGGGTCATGCAGTATGCACGCATGCCCACGGTCTGTGGTAGCCAAAGCAATATGATTGGGATATTATTGGCCAACCATGCATCGGGACATAAGAGATATGATACGCACATGTACCGACTGTTAAATACATCGCCCCGTGCCAAGGAACCCCTAGCAACCGCTAACCCCCATTATGACTCCATGGCCGTTTTATAAGTGGGGAATCGACATAGCTGGTCCTTTCTCAAAGGGACCAGGAAAGGTCAATTTTTGATAGTCGCTATGAACTATTTCACAAAGTGGATAAAGGCGAAATTCGTGTCGACAATCGCTGGCAATCAGGTGAAGAAGTTCGTATGGGACAACATAGTGTGCCGCTTCGGTCTTCCAGGAGAAATAGTTTCAGATAATTGCAAACAGTTCAGTGACAACCCATTCAAGGATTAGTGTGAAAAATTGAATATCATGCAATGCTTTGCCTCAGTGAAACATTCGCAGTCCAACGGACTCGTGGAAAGAGCAAACCGGAGCTTGGGTGACGGAATTAAATCCCGCCTGGGTGAAGGAAATAAAAATTGGATAGAAGAACTTCCCCATGTCCTTTGGGCCCATCGTACGACGATTAAGTCAAGCCATGGTGACACCCCTTTCTCTTTGACATATGGCACGGAAGCTGTCATACCTGCAGAAATTGGAATGCCAACGTACCGCACCATGATAGTAGACGCCGTTAACAATGATGAAGAGCTACGGCTAAACTTGGATTTACTAAAAGAAAGGCGTGAATGCACAGTATTTCGTGAAGCAAAGGCCAAATCATAAACGACAAAATACTACAATGCTAGGGTTCGAGGTGTTACTTTTAGACCTAGAGACTTTGTTTATCATAGTAATGATGCAAGCCATGCTGTGGCTGGAGGGAAGCTTGGACCAAAGTGGGAAGGACCTTATGATGTCACGGAAGCACTCAGAGATGGAGCATACAGACTAAGGTCCATGGACGGCATGGTCCTCCCACGGACGTGGAACATAGCCAATCTTAAGAAATGTTATCTTTAGGCTACGGCATGGATAAGTTTGCGTCTTGATTAGGGCCCTTAATAAAGTAATCCATGTATTCTTATTCTACTTTTTGTTTTAAGTTATGAATAAAACTCCGCGGGTCTAGCTAACCCTGCGACTTCTTTATTTGAAATTTTTTTAAGTGAATCTTTCTTTTCTTAAGTATAATTTACTTGTTACTCCATATAGTACATGCCTAATACGATGGATATCTTTGGATATCCAAAGGCTAAGAACCCTAATAGTTGCTTGCTGTGTAAGAGGGTTGCAACCCCAACGGCTACGGATTTTGCATCCTTATTCTACGTATACCTAAGACGTTAGGTATATAAGAAAGACTCCCACATAGCATATAAGTCACTTTACATGCAATACAATATACACTACTCTTGAACTAGAAAATCAATGTATAATATGGTTACTCACGGACATCCGTGGGTACATTACAAAAATATTGTTTAAGTGCAATAGGCTGCACTACTTCCTTTACAAATTGTAGACATGACGCAATGAAATGGACCGTTATAGTCTCGGGTGTGGTTCCTCTTCTTTCTCATCCGCCTCAGTCTGAGTGGCGGCATCCGCTGACAAAATCGCTAGTCCCTGGGGAACAACGGTAGGCGCGGATACAGGGATACGTCAGATTCGGCGTGGTGAGCGGAACCAATCCTATGGGTCCAACAGACCACCCTGTACTTCTTTTTCTTTTCTGCTCGGCTTATGTTAGCCGCAATGGCATCCTCCAACAACATCTCTTCTTTGATGGCCCAAGGATCTTTAGGATTGCTTACCTCGGGGTACAAGGGAATCTTTAGCTGAGAGGAGCTCGGGCGGAGGTCACGAATCCGCTAAGGGGCATCTTCCCTGGTATCACCCTCTAAATGTAGGGATGCCATGATTAGCTCCATTAGGGCATCTTTCAGTCTCTCTAGTTGATCAACCATCGGATATTCCAGATCTTTCAAGTTTTGGAGGGCTTTGGCTAACTTATCATTGGCCTCCGGGTCATATGCCTAAACATCCACTAAGTCTTGACCGGCTTTCCCGTGTTCTATACCATATTGCAGGCCCTCACTCATCCATTTAGCGATCCTAGCAGATACGACATTGGCAAACACATGCCTCAGATCTGTCAACTCAGCACACTTCATTACGGCCAGACGCATGCCGTGCCCAATAACCTAACGACAACCCGCGATTGTTGTAAGCATATGCAGGTATAACTCTTCATCAAAGTCCAAGCTCAGTTTATCTAGATGGGTATCTATTTTTGCACAGCGCTGCTTAACCCTGTCATCTTCATACTTTTTAAACTGCTCAAAGGCGGCCTTTATTTTTTCTTTGCCCGTGATCTGTGCTTGAAGGGTGGACACTTGCTAAGATAATTGATTATTATTAACTTGGAGGTCTGAAAACCAGACGCGGAGGCTTTCCAATTCATTGGTCAGTTCAGCGTTCTTAGCCTCCGCGGCCTTCTTCATATCAGCCTCAGCCTCCAGCAGCGTCTCTAAGTTCTTTGTCTGATTACGGAGGCCATACACTTCCGTTTCAATAGCCCTGAGGGATTTAACTTCTTGATCAATCTACTTTATCTCTTCCTCCCTCACTTGGATCCTCTGATCTCATCTGGATATCTTGGCCCTGGCCTTTTTCAACAACCTGACCTCTTGCTCAAACCTCAACCTCAGCTGAGAACCCATAGCCACTTGTCGTGCTAGGTTCATGTTATATTGGCTAAGGAAGTCCGCATTGGGCAAGTGGCGTAACTCAGAGAAATACCTTGGTGGCGCTATATGATCCACTGTGTCTTGGCACGTAGCTGGGGTGTCTAGGCCACAGTCATTAGTCACGCCCCACCCCGGTAGATAGATACTCCCTGGTGACCTAACCACGGAGGGAACAGAGGTCAGATCTCCATGACTCTAGACTCCCCACGGATAACTAGACGTTAACCTCCGTGGTCGCAACATGTTCGGTAGGGATCTCGATAGCCGTTCCCCTGAAAGATCTACATCCACATGATGAGGCATATATGATCTATTAGTATTAATCCCTCACAAAACAACATATAACAAGGAACATGTTAGAACTGAATCACTTACTAGGCAATGTCTTACTCTGGGTACGGTTGTGGTTTCGCGTATGACAGTGGATCCGGGTCACTCACACTCTTCGTAGGAGTTGGAGCGCCCTGTGCAGAAGGTGTGGAGGCGATTGAGCCCGCACCTAATGTAACACCCCCATTTTTACATATAGCAGCGAAAGCTAATCTGGTGTATTACTTCATAGTACAATAGTCACAATTATAGAAAACGACACAAAAGAGACATTTTGGAAAAATTTAGTTATCATTCATTATAATCAGAGTTTTTACAAAATGTAGGTCCTAAAATCTTAATCATAAAGTGTGAATGATAACAGTTCAGCCATCTTCAAGTCCGAGCCACTCTGTACCATAGATTGCTTTAAGTACCTGAGATAGATGCTAAAAAGAGTCAACACAAAGGTTGAGTGAAATTCATAGGTTTATAATTAAACAGATTGAATTCAAGTCATAATGTGATAATTGTACGAGCATAATTATTATGGAAAATGGTATTACTGCATTATGGTATTGTATAATTGCGTTTCGTTTTGTCTAAGCTCATGGCACACAAACTGACTGGTGTATATATATATACCCAAATTGATGTGATATATATAGAGAGATAGTGGCCCCCGGTATATGTAATTGCCATATACCTATGAAATTCAAATATAGTGTGTTTGTTACCTATCCGGCTAACACAAACAGGATTCGTCAATCTCGATAGATCTATCCACAATATTCGCGTTCACTCGTAAGTGATTAATGGTCCATGATAATGAGGGACTTTTGGCATATAGTAACTTAGACATTAATTGTAATGGTATATCAGGATAGCATATAGTCTGGAAAACACTTGTATTCATAATTTATAGCATGTATCCCCCTTACGGGTTTATGAAACATTAATGAGATTAAAAAGTGAGGCTATGAACTCACCTTAACAGTACAGGGAAATCTGAGTGATTAGCAAAGGTATATGATTATGAAGTAACGCTTCGTCACAGCAATCCGGGGCATATAGTCAAGTCTTTAGGAAGATTGTACTCTAGAACTATGGTTTTAATATTTTAATTTTTGGTTAATGAGTTTGATTGGAGAGTTTGGGAATTATTTGTTCACCAATTCGGGGCCATCATATTTCAGTGAGGTTATTCAGTAAAGTTTGGGATGCTAGCGGCACTTTAAATCGTAAACCCAACAACTCAGTTAGAACGTAATACCAAGATGAAACCCCTTAATATGAAGCTCCCTAGTATTGTGGTACGATATAGATTGGGGACAAGATTTAAAAAGCATATCGATGATGAATTTTATAATAGTTATAACATAATCGGTTTTAAGCATTTTGCTTAATAACTGGAAATGATAAGCACGTCAAGCGTTAATTAAAGTTATGTCTTATAAGGTTTTGAACACATTTTTATACTTTTTCAAAATGTTACATTTTAGACCTTTAAGAATGAAGAATGGCAAAATATACCCTTAGAGTTCCCACTTTTACGAGTTTGGTCCTTCTAGTTTAAAAGATATACAAAGTAAACCTTGTACTTTGGAAAGTGCATTAATAGCCCCTATAGTTATAACTTTAGAAATATGGCAAAAATAGTCCTTGTATTTATAAGTTTTCAAAAAGTTACGATATATACCCCTATGCATGAAAAACGTATCGTTCTTAGTCCAAAATCCATAATAATGATATTTTTCAATATGAAAAGTAATTTGCAGGTTATAGCTCATTAATATAAGCTAAAATATGAAGGTTTAACGTAACAAAAGTTTAAAATAACGATTAGTTAAGCTAGAAATCAAAACGGGTCGTTTTAGGGTTAAATAACGAAAACGCGTAGGTTTTTAATTCAAATTCCTTCAAGACTTGATAAAGTGGTTATAATAACATTAATTTAACTTAATAGAATAGATTATAACAACATTTAACCATTATAACGATTTGATTTAAGAAAAACACAAAATTAGGGTTTCGGGTGCACGGTTTGGATCAAAAAGAGAAAACACATGGTTTTTGAGTTTTAAAACTTTAACCAGAGTATATTTAGGATCATATGAACATTATAAGAGTGTAGGAGTAGGTATGAAGATCATAGAACCTGGTTTTGAGCTTTGAAGATCAACAATGGAGGAATATGGGTCGAAATGGGTAGAAACGCTTCGTACGCCTAGGTTTTTCTTCTTCGGGGCTTTAAGGCTTCAATCCTTCTCTTGATTATTATTTTTGGGACTTATTAGGAACTTCTTGAGCAAAGACTTGCTGCTATTGTGGGTTATAGAAGAAGAAGTGGGGGATGAGTTGAAATGATGTATATGCGTGGGTATATATAGGGTTACAACCCTTGGTGCCCAAGTTTGAGGGGGTGAGGTGTCCAATATATGATGGGGCTGTGTTGGAGGGTCTATGAGTGTGATGTGGTGAACCTATGGTGCAAGGTGGAGGTTTGTGGTGGTGGATTCTTGGCCCTATCTCAGCCGCGACATTAAGGAGGTGACAAGAGGGGTTTTTGGCCAAGAAATCACAAGGTGCTTACAAGTAGGTGATGGAGCTGCTTAAAGGAGGTGCTTGGGCTGTAGTAGGTTCATCATCAAGGCGCTTGGATGCAAAGTTATCCTTGGAATGGTTCAAAAAGAAAGAAAAGTGTATACGGGTTCAAGTAGGGCTCGAATTGGGTTTTTTTGCTTAAATTTCATGTACACTTGGTTAATAAGGATAGATTAATGATCACAAGACTTGTATTAAGAGTTTACAACAAGATTTGATAGGTGGTTCGGGTTTAAAATGGGTGAAAATGAGTAAACGGGTCAAAAGTTCAAATTAGGGTTTGATTAGGGTTTTCTAGATTTAATTCTTGTACATTGTTATTAAAAATGGTGAAATGATGATGTAATGTGATTTGTAATGTTGTAATTTATGTTATTACAACTTATTTGAGTATTGGTTTAGGTTTACAATGAATAAAAACAAAGAAACGGGTTACAGTTTAGTATCTAGCTCGGGTTAGGGTTTCTAGGTTTCATTTCATGAAATCTTATGAAATGAGAATGAATATAGAATGTAAATGAAGTGCATGACTTGCTTGTACCTTGTACTTTATTAGTTTGTACAAGTTTCTTAAGAAAACAGAGGTAAAACGGCTATTTTGAATATCATGCATTAATGACTTGTACATTATGCTTTAAAGGACTTGTACCTTATTTTGGAGGGAAAGTATATTCAAATGAGATGTTATATTACTTGTACATGAGCTTTGATCACTTGTACATTCATCTTAAATGTTTACATTACCCAAAATTAGGGTTTAGGCATAAATGTTAACGGTTTAAGCTCATTTGGTATTATCGTCGTGAAAACTTTGTTAAATGAATAACGTATATGATAAAATGGATATTAGATTGTTGACTTGACATGTTATGATGTTTGCTTGATATATATGAAGATAGGATTGTCATAGGTAGGTTGTGTGAGCTCGTTAACTTTAGTTATGCAAGTTACGTTGCATAATAAGAGATTAAAGCAAAAAATTTCCCCGTGAAAAAGTGATATATTATATAATAAGTAGATATTACATTGTAAAATTACGGGTTGTTATAGTCTCCACCCCTTAAAGAAATCTTGTCTCGAGATTTAGATGAATGTTAAAGTGAGATTAGGTAATAGATAAGAATACTTAGCACGAACTTGATTTTCATGTTAGGCTAATCAAGGTTACAAGTTCACGTGTGTGATGCATTTATAATTATGTTGCGCACCATAATTATAATTGCGTCTTTTCACACGTCTACTTACTTCCAAGATTACACCTCTTTAATAACTTGGTAGAAAAATAATATAAGTTATAATAGTTACGTAGTATTTGGTAAGCAAATTTCTTACATACACTGCTTGGGGAAATGGAGTAGCACGGAGGATATTGATGGCAAAAGAAAAGTAGTTATAGTTAAGGTTTTACCCTTGTTCTCTATAACCGTGAGCTCTGATACCACTCTGTAACACCCCTATTTTTACAATATAGCAGCGGAAGCTAATCTGGGGTATTACTTCATGAATCACAGACACAATCATAGAAAATGACTCCAAAGAGACGTTTTTAAAAGATACGTTATCATTCATTTAAAATCAGAGTTTTACAAAGGCAGGTCCCAAAATCTAGAAACATAAAATGTGAATGATAACAAGTTTTAGCCATCTTCAAGTCCATGCCACTCCATGCCATAAGTTGCTCAATTACCTGGTCAACACAATGGTTGAGTGAAATTCATAGGTTTATGATTAATAGTTTAATACAAGTTATAGTGTAATAATTGCACGAGCATAATTATTATGGAAAACAATATTATCATGGAGAACAGTTGAATGCAAGTTATCATAATGGTAATAATTGCAACGAATACAATTATCATGGAAAAATGGTACCTAAGCACATGACACCAATACGTTAACAAGGAAAATCACCATAGTGACATTGGTTAGGGAGCTATGTCCTTATGGAAAAGGTAACTTGCCAAGGGTACCTTTTAGGTCAAATATAGTGCGTTTGGCTACCCTATGAATGGGTATACAAACGGGAGTCGTCGCCCCTAATAGAT
>BQNB010149085.1:0-10330 GCA_026074375.1 Tanacetum coccineum | reverse complement strand
CTGTCCAGAAAAGCAAACGAGTTAAGAGAGCTGCCAAGAAATCTTCAACTACTCCAGCAGCAGGTATCGTCATCAGAGAACCCACCGTAGAAACTAAGTCTAAAAGAAAGGAAAAGGAAAAGTAGATGTAGCTCATGGAAAAGGAATAGAGTTACTTTCTGATGTAGCTTTGACTGAAGAAGCTCGAATATAAAAAGTTAAAAAGAAGTGCTTAAAAGACTTTCCCAAGACTCATCATAGTGGTTCTGGTACCGTTGCTGAAGATCCTCCAAGGGTTGCAAAGATCACTCCTATCGTCACAAGTGAAGGAACTGGTGATAAACCAGGGGTTCCCGATGTGACGAATGATGACTCAACTGAGAGTGAATCTGAGTCTTGGGGTAATGATGAAGACGATAGCAATAATGAACAAGAATCAAGTGATGAAGGTGATGAGCAGGAGAATGAAAGTGAAGTACAAGTTTCCAACTCAGAGCAAGAAGAAGAATCTGAAGATGACGATCAAGACGAGGATGAGATTATTCATACTCCATCCCCTACAGATGATAAAGATGATGATAATTTGGAATCAGAAAGTGATGATGTGAGTAAAGGCGATGAAGAAATGGATGATACTACCAACCAGTTTGATGATGATGTGGATGCAAGACTGAAGGAACACACTCAGACTGATAAAGAGATTGTTCCAGGTGAGGGTGCTGATACTGAAATGCATGACACACAACAAGGGAATGAAAATTTAGAGACCACTCAAGAACAAATTGTTGATGATGCTCATGTGACAATTACCACTGTTGCGAAGAAGACTGAAGGTCCAGTTGCTAGTTCTTCTCTTTCATCCGACTTGGCATCAAAATTCCTAAATATTTCATATATTCCTTAAGCTGATGCAAAAATTGTTTCTCCACTTGATGTTTATGTGCACCATGAAGTCCTAAGAACTAAGGCACCCACTCTTCTTTCAGTACCAGTTTCTGTTATCCCTGAATCATCACATGTATTCACAAACATTCCTCAATCATCACATACATTCACTCCAACACCAATTCAGACAACACCCACTCCATCGCCGACAATTGAAACTACAAATCCTCTATCTAATCTTCCTGACTTTGCATCGGTCTTTCGATTCAACGGTAGAATCACAGCATTAGAAAAAGAAGTTGTTGATCTTAAGAAAGACCCTCTACACACTCAAGTGACATCTTTAGTTGACAGTCATCTAGACACAAGGTTAGGAGAAACTAGAGAATAATTCATGAACTTCCTTTTAGAGTCTCTCACGGCAAGAATCAAAGAGCAAGTAAAAGATCAGCTGCCTCAGATTCTGCCCTAGGAAGTATCTAACTTCGCTCCACCTGTGATTGAAAAGTTGATTAAAGAATCACATGATGAAGTTACTCTAGCGAAGGTGTCTTCTCAACCACAATCTACTTATGAGGCTGCTTCTACACTTACTGAATTTGAGTTAAAGAAGATTCTTCTTGAAAAATAGAGAAAAGTAAATCATATCTGACGGCTCCCGAACACCGAGATTGCTATGATGGTTTGAAAAATATTACGCTCTCGACAAAGATTTCTTCTATTCTTATGATGTATATTCATTGAAGCGTGGCTGAAAAGACAAGGATAAAGATGAAGACCCTTCCGTTGGATCAGACCGATGGTTAAAGAAGAGAAAGACAAGCAAAGATGTTGAACCAACCACTGGTCTGAAAAAGAAAGATTCTACGTCTGGCTCCTCCAAAAGCACCAAGTCTCAACCGAAATCTACTGGAAAGTCTGTTCAATCAGAGGAACCAGTGTTCGAGGTTGCGGATTCAGACATGCCACAAGATCAGGCAGGGAATCTAGGTGATAATAAAGATGAACCAAGGGATGAGACTGCTTTTAGACGTGACTGGTTCAAGAAACCTACACCACCTCAAGAACCCACTGACCCAGACTGGAATGTTGGCAAGACGACTAAGGAAGGTACAACTCAAATGTGGTTGATGAATCTAGCAGCTTCTAATCCTACTGATAAATTGTTGAAAGACTTTGATGAATTGATGAGCACTCCAATAGACTTCTCTGGGTACATCTTAAATGGGGTGAAAATTGAGAATTTAACTCAAGAAATCTTGCTAGGACCAGCATTCAGACTACTCAAAGGCACACGCTCTAATTATGTTGAATTAGAATATGACTTTGAAGAATGCTATAAGGCTCTTTCAGAAAAGCTTGATTGGGAAAATCCTAAAGGCGGTGACTATCCATTTGATCTTTCCAAACCCCTTCCTTTGATTACACATGGAAAACTTCAAAGAGTACCATTCGAATTCTTCATCAATAATGATCTCAAGTATCTTCAAGGAGGAATCTCGACTATGACATACACGACGTCTACTACAAAGATAAAGGCCGCGAAATACGATCTACCAGGCATTAAAGACATGGTTCCAAACATATGGAGTCCTATTAAGGTTACTTATGATAAGTATGCGTTATGGGGTATTTCACATTGGAGAGAACAATGTAAGTCCTTCTATGCTTTTGCACGAGGCATGTAATCAAGAGGATATGTGTATTTGACAAAGCATATTCTGGCAGTCAATCATGTCTCGGTTATGAGGAAACATAGATACGGGTACTTGGAAGAGATTGTAGTGAGAAGAGCTGATAACGCATTATACAGATTCAAGGAAGGTGACTTTCCACGACTTCGGATCAATGATATTAAGGATATGTTAATTCTTGTAGTTCAAAATCGGCTCACAAATCTATCAGGGGATGATGTTGCTGACTTCGCAATGGCACTAAGAATGTTCACCAGAAGTCTGGTTATTCAAAAACAATTCGAAGATCTTAAACTTGGAGTTGAAAGTTATCAAAAACAGATCAACGTCACCAAGCCTGATACTACAAGACCATATCTTAGAAAAAGGCACCCGTACATGTGACAACTGAGATTTTAGCAGGTTAGTTAAAGCATGTATAATTCAGTTTATGTGTGTCATTATGTGTTTTATGTGTTTTATATGTGTATGAGATGGAAGTACATGAGTGATGAATCATGGTACTTTGACCAAGAATATTGACTATGGGACCTTACTTGCAAGTAAGAGATGGTGGAGAGTCAAGATGGAAAAGAAAAAAAGAGGCTCATTTCATGATTAAAGACATCAACAAACTGCTGAAGGAAAGAAGGATGATAAGGAGTTTGGAGAAGTTTGTCGGTGGTAGATCTTACGTAACTGACTCGACTGCTTACTAAAGAACATATGTCTTCACGTCATGATTGTGTTCATATCTCTAAAGGTCATGTCGTATATCATAACACTTGTGAATTCTGTACCTATGTAGTGTGGTCTTATGGTAAAAATATGGTAGTGCTCGAGTAGAAAATTTTCACAGAATTTCTTAGTGAAATTCAAAAAAAATATCAAATTATTATACTCAGCACAAGTCCTTTTATACCCTCAAAAATTCGAGGGGGGGGGGGCATATAAAAATGTTCCTTGAGTGTATTTTGTAAACATTTTTTCCTCGATACGTTTAATCAATTGATATCTAAAATATCATAGGGGTATTAAAATTTTGGATAGGGGGAAACGTGTGATTAAACTGAATAAATTATTTTGACATGTGATTATATAAAATGGATCTTAATTGCCTCAAACTCTTTAGCATGTACTTACCGATATTACTCGAGTGCACATGTATAAGGGGAGCTTTAGTTGATGATGAAAACTCTCAAAAGTGGTAAATCTTTTGATATTTATATCAAACACTCTTGATTGAACTTTTCAATGTTTTTGGTTTCGATTGTGAGCGGATTACTCCAAATGGACGACCATGTATTTAAATTTCTGGAGTTATAGAAGGCGATTTAGGCATAGGTATTCAAATCCCTTGATCCAACTCCTAGATCCGGAAGTAGGGATCTACCCACAGGGATATGCCATCTAGTTAGTGTAGAAGTCTTAGGTATGTACAGAGAAGGATGATGAAAAAAGTGAGAATCGGGAATTATGGTCGACTGAGTTTGGAGCTAACACTGGAACAAACCCAAGCAAGGTGTTAGTTATTGAAGTCTCGGTAAGCATTGCAGGGGGTTGAAGATAGAAAAAAGAAATATAAGGATAAAGGTGTGAAAAGAAAGATGCCCTCCCACACACTTTGGCAGGAATCCGGGTTGCGGGTCAATACATAATCTGGTCCGGGAAACACTAAGGGTGTTATTCTGGAATGAAGACAGTCATGGGACCCAGTGTCAAGTGACGCTATGACACATACCTGTCACACCCCCCAGACTAGTGGCTACTGGACGGAAATACGTGGTTCAGAGAGGGCATGCCGTGACGTCATCATTAATATCACGAGAACATAATCGGATCAAAAGTGACGACACTAATGGACGTGTTTGAAATCTCTAACTCGATTGGCATGTTGTTTTAAACTATAGCCGTAGCATTAAATTTGGTTTTCAAAACAACGAGTATGAATGGTAGTAAAGTCTTGAGAGTATACATTTTGCACGTAGACTCCTCATGAGGCACATCACCAGAAGTATCCAAAGCTAAGCATACCTGAGAAAAACATGTTAAAACGGTCCAACATAAAGTTGAGTGAATGCATAGGTTTAGAAGCAATACATTTAATAGGAGTATCCAAAATGTTTAGTAAATATGCGTTCACTGATCGTAATTATAAAAAGTCGTTTAGTAATCAGGGGGGGAACGTACAACCAAAGTTAGGTCATGGACCACTAAAACATTCAAAATCTGTAATGTGACAATTATTAGGGAGATATAACTTCACATAAAATGGGCGTGGGTATTTACGTTGCACTAAAGTCAATGTAAAGCACGGAAAGTAATTATGAAAGCTAGCATGTACAGTGCTATTATAAGTTTTGTTTGCTCTGCCAGGTGTCCGACCAAAGACAACCTACAGTTCGCGTGACATATATCCGTTTATCGGGCGCCCCCGTGGGTAGTGAGCGCTACTCCCCGGATAGGGATAATTGTCCAATAGATTAATTTATCACATCGCGCTCTACTCGACGGTCCTCAGTAATAAGAAGATTGAACAGTTCATGATAGTTCGGGCAGTAAGTAGTGGTCTAAACGCTTAACTTAGGCAACCGTTTAAACTAGGGATGTCGCACGCAAGTACTGAAATAACTTGTGTTCCCAGTTTAAAACGCAACTAACGTTTTTGTTTATAGCTTAAAAGTACTTATATCCTAAGTAAAAACGAGTTGTGATTCAATCATGTAACAAGTTGTAATCCACGTATACGAGTATGGAAATTCAATGGTAGTAATCGAGTTTTGTAAAAACACAAGCATGTTTTCTCACCCCAAAAGTTATAAGGTTTAATATAAAAACAAGTTAAAACGATCCGGAGTCTTGTAGAACTCACCTTGATCGTTGCAAGAGACAGACTAGAGAGAAAAGTCCAAAATTATTAGAAGCACATACAAACGAAGAATTGGAACGGGCTCGACCAAGAAAGATGCAAGTTAAATTTAACGTTTATCTTCCCACTAGCTTACGGTGATTGAATTTGGTGTTTCCGATGGATGGAGTACAAGTACAACGCGTCGCTGGGTGGATAAAGGATTGAGGTTTCAAGTGGTAAGCGTTTTGGTGGGTGGGTTTTAAATAAATTTAATCAAAGAAGCAAAACGCAGAGGTATTGTAATATATTTTCCAGTATATATTACATAGGAAAATAATTACTCACATATATTCAATTGTTGAACTCTATAATAAAGAAACCATTTAAAAGAATTAAATCTCTGAAGTGATAATAAAGAAATTGGTGATAAAGTAATTAGACCAAATAATTCGAACGTTTTAGGAAAACACCCACTTTAATAGTTATTAATGTTCCTTGAATAAAAAATAAATCGTACTGTTTTTAAAGTTACAAAATAAAGTAAAAGAAGTTCAAAGTTTTCATTACTAGAAAAAGTTATGAATGACGTATGTTCCTTAGTTCGTAGGATTTTATAAAAATAATATTTATTAAAATAATCAATTTTTATTTTATTGACGGGTCTTTAGAATAAAAATAGTTATTCTAGTTTGTTTAAAAGCATAGTTTTCGATACTTTCACGGGTTTTTGTATATTTATAATTTAATTGTCTTAAAAAATAATATCTTTTGTCCATTTATCGGGTCTTTTTTATTATGACATAGAAATGTTACGTGAAACTACTAAGTATAGAATTTTTAGGTGTATTTCGGCTTGACGCCTTGCCGTTTATAAACGTTTCCCTTATTCGTAAATTTCATTCTTTATTCCCTCTCATGTTGCAATAAAATGTTCGTGTTCTCCATATACTATACCTAACATGAGATTAAATCGACAACAAAATAGACAAAACCAAAAAAACACACCTATTGGTTAAACGCAAAAACAATACACGCCCTTATGGGCTTGTTAACCCATATAACCAACACACCCTTTTTC
This sequence comes from Tanacetum coccineum, assembly GCA_026074375.1. NCBI lineage: Eukaryota > Viridiplantae > Streptophyta > Magnoliopsida > Asterales > Asteraceae > Tanacetum > Tanacetum coccineum. Next base: position 3,864 of record BQNB010149085.1, on the reverse strand, counting down.
TGCATAAAAACACAGAAACAAAATAGCCTTTTTGTTGTGGGTCACGAAAGACACAGCAACCTACCAATAATCCAGTATGCTGTTCCTTACAGCCAAAAACACATAACCAATCCCATAGTGCTGTTTTAACACAGCCAACACCATTATGAGAGAGTTTAAGAGATCCAGGAACGCCAGGAACACCCCCTTTATGGGTGACAGAATAAAACACATAGCACCCTTTCTTGAATCTATAATACCAAATGCACCTTAAAATTCTGAACCAAAACGGCTTAAAAATATCTGAACAACCTACAAACAAACACCCTTTCTTCAGGTGCTAATATAAAAACAAAACTCACCCTGCTTGGGTTTTGTTCATAAACTAAGCACACTATTTTGTGGTGGGAGGTTCGGTGACAATGGAGGGTCGGGTTCAACAGCGGGGGAGGCGGCGAAACGTGGTGTTGAGAGCCGGTTGATTGGAGATCGAGGTGAGTTGTGGTCCGGCTGGGAATGGTAGGGTTGTCTTGGTGGTCGCGTAGGTGTGGAGGTGAGGAATGGCGTGTAGGCGGCTGTGTTGGGTTCGGTTGGATGTGTCGGCGGCGGGGGCCAGGGCAAGCCCGTGGTGTAGATGATTGATTTAGGCGGCGGCTATGGCGGTGAAAGGTGGCCGATTTTGGGATGGTCCACCCCATCAATGAAGACCAGCAAAGACGCAAAATATTACATGTTTGAAATCAAAAAGACTACAAATCTCAATAAATAATATCTTAATTATTCACCTTTTAAGATGTGTTCATTTATCTTATCTCGATAGGATTCTTATAGCCACCCCCCCAACACCCCCCCCCCAACCCCCTCATCCTTTGCAAATCTATGGAAGATATGTACAAAAAGTAAGGACTAGGTCCTAAACATCATACAAGCTTTATGCTGGTTAAACCTTGAAAGTGTAAGTAATGATCAGGTAAAGTTGATGATAGGACCAAAAAATCATCTTACTACAATTTTAACTATTTCATCCTCCCTTAATTATTAAATCTCGTCTAAATGCCATGTTTGCACTACTAAACACAATAATAATGCTATCAATATAAAAAGGTAATTGTTTCGCATAATCAGACATGCGTTGCAACTTATCATGAAAGAGAAAATTAAACTTTTGCAATCTAAGAATATATTCGAGAATCCGCAACTGACATATGCTATTACTCGTCCAAACAGTAATATGCACATCTTTATACTATAGCCTACGGGAACATAGTAATTTTAAAGATGTCAATATACAGTTTTTTTTTAAACAATGAAGTACTAGAAGCCTGAAACTGCCTGTACGATACTTCACATACCCCTCAAAACTTTCTAGTACTAACTACAATATAGACACTAATATCTCAGCTGACCTGTCAACTTACTGTGAAACTTGATGTAGCCTAAATAATAGGAGCTGAGTGCATGGATACTAACCAAAACAAATGATCGTTTAAACACCAAATGACGAACACGAGTGATTAATGAACATATATGTCCATTGTCCAGAAAAGAGATATCTCGTAAGAGAATTCATCTTTGTGCGAGTGTTCACAGTTCCTAGCCGTAAGACAAACTGGAAGTGGTATTTCTATATGAATCCACATGGTAAGTGAATTTAATGACTAAGTGATACCATATCAACATAATCAATAAGATCCATAAAGTGACGGGATTGGGTTAAATAATAACAAGTTCCAGGCGCTTCCAATTTTTTAGAAACTACACTACAAATCGGTTCATTGGAGAGGCAAATTACAAAAATAGCCAGATACTTTAAAAGAATTACACTACAATTTTTTTCACTCCCTCCTATCTCCGCTAGTGCCTACTAGTAAACATACTTTCGAAACGGGATGATGCTAGGGGGTTGTTTGTTTCGGCTTATATTTTATAAGCCCCAATTTTCTGGCTTATTTTGAGACTTATGCGCTTATATAAGTTTATTATGTCGTAATAAACTTATACAACCCCACAAGTTTCAAAATAAGCCGGAAAATTGGAGCTTCTGAAATATAAGACGAAATCAAATAAGCTCGTAAGCCCACATATTGTAGAATGGTATTACTTTTATTGATTTCGTGTGGCATTACAAAGAGAACAGATATATATAAGGAGCCTATACAAGCTATTCTGGGTAAATAATGATTACCCACTAATCAAGCTAATCACTAGCCAATCAATCATATTAAATATGCAAATCATATGCCAATCAATCACTACAAATCATATGGCTAACACATATAAGCTGAAACAAACACCCCCTAGTAAAAAATTCAATTTGTTACTACTACTTTTTAACACTTAAATGTCAGGTCAAACTTGTAACAGTCAACAACTCAAAAACTCTAGAACAATTTACACAACCACATAAAAAAATTAGAAAAAAAAATAACAGAATAACTTGAATAAAAACACGCAAAAAGCATCAACCTAACAGAAAATTTATAAACAAGCCCTAACATACCTTTTTTTTTTTTTTGGGTGTGTGGTTAAATTTACAAACAACCAGAGCTGTGAAATAACTCCGTTAGGTATGCGGTGTAACTGTTTATTATTGAGTGAAATTGTTAAAATGGAAAATGATTTTGGTGTTTGTTTGTTTTTCTGTTTTGTTTTTTTGATTTAGCGGCTTTTAGATCTAAAGAGCAGAAGAAGGGGTAGTGTGCCATAAAAACCATAACCACTAGGGCCGAGCATGATAGATGGTTGGACCGAGAAATCGGATCTCTCGTATTAGGTTTTTCAGTCTGGTCCGGTTTAATCTTGAATAAAACCGATCATTTTTGTTGGATCATTTCAAAGAACCGGATCAACTCATGCATGGACCGAACATTTTGGTGCGATCTTCGGTCCTGTGTTTTGTGTTAGACAATGAACCTCGTAGGTTATGATTTATTATTTCATCACTATTTATAGAGAAGACATAGAGAAACCCTAATGGACCCAAAGCCCACAGACCGGGCTTGGGCCAACTAACATATCATGTAATATTCCCTCGCAGTCCGAGCGGTGAAATCACGAAAGCTCGGACTGAAGATATACATAAAACATTAATGCTATAACTATTTTATTGATGGAGATCTAGCAGCGGATAGACAAAAGGAGGGAGCCTTTGAAGTTTTCAAATCTTTACATGCAGCGGATAGATAAACATAAAGGATAACCCCAAGTATCCTAACAATTGTGTGGATTTGTGACCTAGCACAAATCACCAACACAAATAACAATTGTGTGGATTTGTGACCTTAGCGCAAATCAAACACAAATAACAATCGTGCAGATTTGTGACCTTAGCACAAATCACCACCACAAATAAAAATAAACAATAAAACAAATATAACTTTTTTTTTCTTTTCACCGTCACTTTTTTTTATCTGAATATGTGATGACAAAGAAAAAAAACCAAGATATCATAATAAATTTTGAAAATTGAAACAAAATCTTTCAAGACCCACTTCTTCTTGTTGGCGGCATGCTTGACTCTTTCTGATCACATCTTTGATAGATTGTTACATCGGCAGCGGTAAAGTTTTTTTTTCCTCTCATCTAAACGAGTTAGGGCTTTTGTGTTTGATTGAGGAGAGGATTAGGGTTTGACGGGGTGGTTTAGGGGAGGCGGCTCAACATAGCCATCTGGGTCTGAGGATGACATGCTCTGATACCATGTTAGACAATCAAACCCCGTAGGTTATGATTTATTATTTCACCACTATTTATAAAGAAGACATAGAGAAACCCTAATGGACCCAAAGCCCACAGACCGGGCTTGGGCCAACTAACCTATCACGTAATATTTTGAACCAAATCGGTTTTCGGTCTTGGTTGATCTGTCAATTCTAATAACCACTA
>BQNB010149083.1:0-16214 GCA_026074375.1 Tanacetum coccineum | reverse complement strand
GTGTTCGGTTGACGTGATTGTGTGTGCAACCATAGAGGTGATTGTTTTAATCACTTATTTATTTTCAAGATCGAATTGATGAGAGGTACGCCTTCTATTTACTTTTCATGTACGTGTTAACCATATGCTATTACCAGATCCAATCCGCTGCGTACTCATAGTTATTTGATTACCTAGATGTTAAATCCCAACAATCCCCACTCTGTATCTTGGCCATAATAGCTAGGTTCTTGAATGAACCAATCTTCTTCCCCAACATTTTGTTCTTAAGAGAAAAAACGATGTTTTGTATAATGGCATAAATGGGAGGGAATGTCCAAACAAAAGTCAGCTTGTAGACATTTTCTTTAAAAAAAATGAACGCGGGCATTTAATATTTCGTTGGAATATTGAATTTAGAGTCTTTTTTTGACTTATTTATACGCAATATATCGAATTGGGTCAAAAATAATATACTTTGGTTATGTAACACTAGAATAGTTTGTTCTTCGAAAATGTATTATTGTGACAATTTTTCTACTTTAACAAAAACAAAAATCTTTTTTCCGTTGTATGCATGTACACACTCATTAAATCTAAGTATGCTATCAGATTTTTTATTATATCTCAACGATGACAAGTTATTTTGGCTTACGAACATCAAGATGGCTCACAATCTATATGTAGAAATCCACACTATCGATAAAAACTGAAATGAGATTTTTCTATATGTTTAATATTGACTAGGCGAGTACCGGCGCATAGCGGCGGAAATTCCTAGCGGCAAATAATTAACGATATACGATATTGTGGTAACCGTTTCGTGTAACGTTTAAAATAAAACGTGAAAAGATCAAACCTCGTTAGCCAACATTTGTCATGAAAACAATTAAGTGAATATTTGTTGTTAACCAAGGAGGCGGCTGAGGTCGTTGCACCGGAAGCTACATAAAGAAATGTAAACATGGTAAATTTGATCACAACCTAAATTGCAACAATAGGTGACTAAAAATAATGCAAAAATAAAACATGGGAAGAATGTTGATTAAGAAAACCAGATTAACTGTCATGCTCTTGTTAATCGACCAATTTGTCCTATTAATTAAAAGAAACACATAGGTAGTTCAAAGATATAGTTGTTAATAATCTTTCTCACAAAGAAGATGCCAATATCAGACATATTCTGCTCAGATCATGGACAACCTCATGGTTATAAAAAGAAATCATGCTCAAGTTGTGGTATTAGTACATAAAGTTTCATGTTATGTCATTTAACATGTCATTTTCTAACTCCCTAAGAATGAAAGTTTATGACCATTTAATATGCCAAGTGCCTGTTAGGGATATAAGTAGCCGACTTTTATAGAGAAAGGCATATTTAAAACTGAATACTGAACAGCAGAATATAAACATAAAGAGAGAAATATGTACATGGTATAAATAACAAAATTAGCCAGGGTTAATCTTTCTTTTAAGAGAAAAACCACCCAAAACAACAACCAATTTATAAACATTTTCAAATTTTATAAACTTGTGGAAATATAACACTATTTTGATCAATGAAATATTAGGCAACCATTGTGTTGTTATCTTTGTTATCAAAACTCTAATCTCTCGTAGAAACAAAATCCACATTGTTACATCTCTACTACTTCGTAAAAAGTGAACAAACATACATGGCGACTTTTTAATTAAACATCCGCCTAATTATTATTATAAAAGAGAGGTAACAAAATCTCATTTAAGCACCAATCACTTCAGTTTCTTCAGGAACCTTTCTTCCTTAGCAGGCCTCTCAATCTTTACACATGCATCTTCTGAGTAATCACCATGAACCTGTTTATCACAAAAGACCAAACTATTTCAGATATAGACTATCACATTGGAGAGTATATTAAAGACCTGCAAAGAAAATATGTATTGATAAAATTTATGTCTTCTACTAATCTATTTTCAAGTCTTGATGGAAACCCTAAATAAACAACAAAAACTAATCAGCAATGAAATTGAAATCTACTAAATATGAAAGGCATACCATATGTTAAGGAGAAAACTACACAATAATAACCATATTGCTCTATCCCTTTATTTTATAACTTTCCAATATGATGGCACATTAACCTAAAAAAAAGTAAAGAACAAATAATGAGATAAAAAAACATACAAATAAGCAATTTGAAAAAAAACATACAACCCATGTTGGATAGTTTACTGAATAGATCTTAACCTTTAGCTTGCAAAGATCTTGTTATTTTAGATAATTCTAAAACAACAATAATGAAACACTGATTAAACACTATTGATTATGCGGAAACTAATCAACAATGCTAAGAAGAACAATAACAAAAGAACTTTATATTATTACTTGAATCTGCCTAGGTTACAGATTACAAAACTATGATTGCTATTTGATCTCTAATGATCTGAGTAGAACTATATCTACTAGCTATGCCTAGGATTCCTTTTATACACCAAGGAAACCCTAATGGGCTTTACAAAACGCGTATAAAGATCATGCATATCCTTTCCTAAGATATCTCATGCATATCTCATAAACGGTACTAACTATTTTATACTAACGGTACTAACTATCTGATCAGTACTTAACATTTTGTACTGTCAGTACTAATTACAACTAGCGGTACTAACTAATATAACTAACGATACTAAGTCAAGAATGTATAATTCCTAACAATTATCCTCCCCTAAACATGATTGTTCAACTTGTTAACCTTCATGTTTCTTCAGTTTATTCTTCTCAAGCTCTTGGAGGATGTATCCAAACACTTTGTCAAATCTTTGATCCAATCTTTGATTTTGGCTATCCTTGTTTGTAGGACCTCTTAATTTATTGCTTTATCTTCATCAGGTTTCAAATTTAAGAAGGACTTCAGTTTTTCTTTTTCCTCTACATCAGAGTCTGTCTTTTACCTTTTAGACCTTCTTTTTACCCTTGTGTCAAGTTTTCTCTTTTTGGTACCTTCTTTTTCCTTATCAGCCTTCTTTATACCAGTAGCTTTCTTGTTTAAATCTTTGATTATTCTCTCATCCTCAGCAGAACCAATAGCAATAAAATTTTCATCAGACCTTTTTATCTTTTCATACAAAGCTTTTATTTCTTCAAAGCTCTTGGTTTTCAAATCAGAATGCTTCTTGCCTCCAACATGTTTTAAATATGTCATCATTTGGTTTCTTAGCTGACTTCTTAAAAGAGGTTTGTTCTTGATAGCTTTAGATCTTTGTTAAGCAAGAAATCTCCTTTGGGCAGCAATAGTATCATGAAGGAACTTGGATCTCTGTTCTATTGAATACATCTCTCTCTCTTCTTCTTGAAGCTTTTCAGTAAGAATCTTATCTGCATTAAGTCTTGCTTGAATGAAGTCATACTCATTTGTGAGTGTATCCTTAGTAGCTTACTCTTCATCCAACCTTTTCTTCTCCACTTCTGCTTCCCATTCTTCTTGAAGCTTTCTTGCAATCTCCTCATCATGGGCACACATTTTAAACTTATTTTCAGCTTCATTGATGTCTTCTGATTCAGTGTCAGATTCATCTTCTTCAATCTTTTTCTTGCCTTTATCTTTTGGATCAATCTTAGGCAAAGGATTCAAAGTTAACAGAGATCTTGTTGATGCAGGCCTTGGTCTATCAGAGTCTTCAGCATCTTTAATCTCAACTCCTTTTTGCTTAGCCTTATTTTGGCTCATGGCTACCAGAAACCGAGCAATAGTTTCATCATCTTTGAAAGCAGTTGTAGGAGCAGCAGTACCTTCATCTCTTGGCTTAACAATACCTTCATCAAGCTTGTCGGTACCTTCATTAAGCTTGTTGGTACCTTCATTAGGCTTGTCGGTACCTTGTTGAAAATCAGTACTTTCCTTATTTTGAGCATCCTTAGTCCCTTGGTAATCCATTGCATCATCCAAAATATCATCGAGATCATCAAAAGCTGAATCTTTGTGTACAGTTGGTGCACCTTTAGAAGATTTGATAACTTTTCTCCCCTGTTTGGATACTCTCCTTCTCTTCTTTGATTTCTCCATATCCTTCTCCTTTTGCTGTTTCTTCATTCTAGCAGCCCTAAGCCAAGCTTTGTGGTGAGTGAGAACATGTTTGGCTTTCTTCTTTAGATGATTGATCTGAGCCTTCAAACCTTTAATTTATGCAGCTTGATCTGTGACCTGTTTACACAAAGAAACACAAAGATCATATACACTTTGGAGTGTCAGGCCATCCTCATTCCTTGATAGGGATCTATCATTGGATGACTGACTTCTACTGGACTGCTTGTCCTATGAGGGTTTATGGTATGCAATATTGTACTTCCATGAGTAGTTTCTCTATTCTTTCATGATGAATTGCAACATAAGTTTCTTGTGTTCTGAGCACAGTAATCTGATTTTTACACTAAACAAGAATATAGTTCATAGTATTGGTTAGAAAATCAAGATCAAACATCCAATCAGGACCCTTTCCTACTACATTAGGTTGATCTTCAAGAAAGTCAATACGCAGGTTTTCCTCTACTCTTTTGGTCTTTTTGTTGTAAACCCTAAAAGCTTTACTTGTTGTGGAGTATCCAAGCAAATATCCTTCATCTGACTTCCCATCAAATTTGCCTAAAGGATCTAAGGTGTTCAGAATGGTCAAAGGGCACCCAAAAGGTCTTAGAAAACTAATACTAGGTGGTTTACCCATTAATAGTTCATAAGGTGTCTTATTTTGTCGGTTTGGGTAACTAATACATATTCAATACTAATCAAGCAGTATTTACTGCCTCGCCCAAAATGGATGGGTAAAAGTGAGTATGGCTAACATGTTCTAGCAGATCAATGAGGTCATATTTTTCCTTTTGCCACACCTTTGCTATGGGGTTCTAGCCACACTAAATCCCTTTTTATCCCTTTCTTAGCAAGATTTCAATCAAGTATAGTCTTTAATTGTCATTTCACCTCTAATGATTTACTTGGTGATTAATTGTGTTCTCTAAACCTATGATATATTTACAAAGGATTTCAGATGTTTTCATCTTGGTAGCTTAATGAAATTTACCCAAATAAATCTGCTAAAATCTCAGTCACATCTAAATAGTGCCTTTTCTTATTAATACTGTCTACAGAGACATGTCCAAATAAGGCCATATGAAGTAATTCTAAGGGCTTTCTGATGGTTCTTTCTAACTTGGCCTTACAGGAGGCCTTATGTTGCTTACCCTTCTTGCATGCAACACAAGTATGGTCATTCATAAAAACTTTTGAAGGTAGGCCTCTAACTAGGTGTCCTTACAAGTTTGTTTATATTTGTGATATTTACATTGACCTAATCTCCTGTGCATATTTTGAATCATCTGATGTTACATTTGCTATAAACAAGTTATACCTCCAAAAAAGAAACAATGTTCTTTAAATCAAGTTCGTACACATCATCCTTTCTAGGAGCTCTAAGTACAACCTGACTTTCATCAAGAAGCTTAAAGCTAGGAGATAGGATAAGGCATTCAGTCTCAGTAAAGAGGACACTATTTTTCTTGTCACACATTTGTGAGACAGAGAAAAGGTTAAACTTAAGTTCATCTACAAAATAAACATCATCAAAGTCTAAATTAGCAGTTTTGATTTTACCTTTACCCGTTATTTTACCTCCTTTTGAATCACTTCCAAAAGCCACAAAGCCTCCATTATAATATTTATAGTCTAAAAGATAAGCTTTGTTGCCTATCATATGGCTAGAGCAACCACTATCTACTACTGCTTGATCCTGTAAAAAGATCTCTGGATTGCCCTGCACAAAAAGTAAGAGAAATTAGTATCTCTTAGGGACCCAAGCCACTACTGACTTGGAAATCCCTTGTGGGTTAGAATACTTAAACTTCTTGAGTATGAAAGATCCACTGTCTTTGGACACATGATCCATGTATGTTCCCTTAGGCCTCCAAACCTACCTTGACTTCTTAAGAGCAGTAGTTATATTTTTAACCCCAGAAGTTTTAACATCTTGTTTTAAGTTTTTGGGTCTAAAAGCTTGTGAACATGAGGCCCTTGGTCTTACATTATCCATTCTTAGGTAAATTGGTCTAATATCACTACCAGTTTGTGCTATTTTTGGGGCAAATGGTCTAACAGTACTAACAGGCCTAGCAGTTCTAACAGGCCTAGCAATACTAACTAGCCTAACAGGTTTAACCAAACTTGTTCTGGTTAGTACTCCTTGTGGGACAAAAGTCTTTCTTATGTGAGGGTATTTCAATTTATTTGAAAAGTTTTGGTGATTTACCCTTTTTGCACTATCCCATACTGGTTTGACCACCTTTTGACAAGTATTGACCACAATTTTTAGCTTAGGTTCTGGACTCCTTTTGTCATAAAAATCACAATCTTTGATCAAATGGTCAGTACTCTTACAGACAAAACAAGATTTTGGTTTCTTAAATCTAATTCCTGCTTTCTTAGAAGTTTGACCAGTTTTATCAACATGAGTTTTAACTGTTTGAGTTTCCTTAGTCTTAACAGGACTAACTTCAGACACATCATCCTCATCATCTGAGTTCCAATCCTCAATGATAACTTTTTCTTTGTTAACATTTGGTTTAGACACAACTGATTCATTGATTGACTTAGGTTTTTTAGCATTAACTTCTTTTGTATTACCTATAGTCTCACTAGTTTTAGATTTACTAGTGTCAGTATTAAGCTTAGTTGTTTGTGACTCAATGATTTTCTTCATAATGGCAAATTCATCTAAACCTGCAAATGATATGTCAGCTCTTAGGTTTAAGAAGTTCCCTGTTATGGGAGGGGGAACAACATGATACCCATCTGCTTTTATGGACCTATCATTTGTTGGTGTGGTCTCTTCATCACTTGATCTAACATCAAAAACACTCATGCTAATCTCACTATCAGTTTCAGACTTGTTACTTATTTCATCCATTTGTGTGCCATATCCTAGACCAGTTTTATCTCTAGCACTCATTTGACTGTTGAGTAATTCACTAAGATGCTTAGATGATGCTTCCTATTTTTCTGTCTTAAGTTTCAACTCATCTCTTTCCTTAACAACTTTTTCTAGTTCCATTTTAAGGTTGTCAATTTTTATTTCTCTGCACTTAAGTTCATAGTTTTGAAACTCATATTTTTAACCCCAAGCCAATTCATTCTTTTCATGTCCAAGAATCCTAGCCTCTAGTGACTCTAAAGCTAACTCATAACCCTGAATTTCTAGTCTAGCTCTATTATGTTTTTCTCTTTCACTATCAAAGTTCTTTTGAAGAGATTTAAAAGATTCAAGACATTGTTTAGAATAGTTTTGTACCTCTTTGTCAGAAGAACTTGATGAACTTGATGAAGAGATTGCCATTAAAGCATAGTTGACTGGTTCTACTTTAAAATCATTGCTCCAGTCATAGCCTCCTAGACCATCTTGAGCCACTAGTGCCTGTGATGAAGATTCATTTGTTGGTGCATTTCTCCTACCATTGTCACCATAAGATCTTCTCCCTTGATTATTTCCAGATCTGCATTCCCTAGCAAAGTGCCCTTTTCTGTGATAGTTGTAGCACTCAACTTTTGACTTATCAAGAGAAACATGTCATTTTTCTTTGAAATCCAAGTTTCTTCCTATCCTCTAAATAAACTTCTTTACTCTGACAGTCAACATAGCCACCTGCCATCGAAGATCCAATTCTTCCAAGTCATCACCATCAATCTGCTGAAAATCCTCATTTTCAAGTTGAGGACTAGTTGTTGGTTATGCAAAGAAAGAGTAAGCTACTTCATGAGCATGAGGGGTAGATGAAACTTGACTAGTTCCTCCAGCAGTAGTAACTCCAAAATCTCCACTGGCAGTACTAACTTCCTTAGTACTACTAGTGTTCTCAGAGGAAAGAAATGCCAAGTTCTGAGAAGTAGATGTGGAACTTGAGGACCTTTTCATCTCATCTTCATAGACCCTGAGGTTGTTGTAGAGGTCATCAATATCAATTTCGTCAATGTTTGCCTTATTTCTCATGATTAAGGCAATTTGACTCCATGAAGGAGGAAGACTTCTTAGGAACTTTTGGTTAATGTCTTCCTTTGATACTGGAGCACCATACACCTCCATTTGACTTATGAGCTTTTGGAACCTATCATAAGCCTTATCTAGACTTTCATTTGGTGCAGTGGTAAAGTTCTCAAACTGATGTTTTAGAACATTCTTTTGCATCTTTTTGGATTCTTCATTTCCTCCAAACCTTGATTTGATTGCTTCTAAGAGAGATTTAGCATCTGGAACATTATGAAACTTAAGAAGGTATTCATCAGGTATTGCTAAAGCAAAATGCTCTTAACTCTTTCCTGATTCCTTTTGGCAGCCAGTTGTTTGGCAGTCTTAGGAGCAGGAGGAGCAGAAGGACCATATTGATCTCCTGTTGGTACAGGCTCTTCTTGGAGATCTCCATTGACAATGATGTCCCAAAGATTATGGTATGTGTGACACATATATTGTCGCATTCTCATGCTCTAAATATCATATTCTCCCTTCTTGATGAGAGGGATTTTCAGTGCAGTGATAGTTGGTAGAGGAGTGTCTTGTTCTACCATCTTACTTGTTTGATTGTAGATCTACTTTAAACCTGGAGTTCTTCTTATTCATAGTTTCCACACAAGCTCTGATATCACTTGTTGTATCGTTTACTGAATAGATCTTAACCTTTAACTTGCAAAGATCTTGTTATTTTAGATAATTCTAAAACAACAATAATGAAACACTAATTAAACACTATTGATTTTATGGAAACTACTCAATAATGCTAAGAAGAACAATAGCAAAAGAACTTTATATTATTACTTGAATCTGCCTAGGTTATAGATTACAAAACTATGATTGCTATTTGATCTCTAATGATCTGTGTAGAACTATATCTACTAACTATGCATAGGGTTCCTTTTATACACCAAGGAAACCCTAATGGGCTTTACAAAACATGTATAAAGATCATGCATATCCTTTCCTAAGATATTTCATGCATATCTCATAAACGGTACTAACTATTTTATACTAACGGCACTAACTATCTGGTCAATACTTAACATTTTATACTGTCAGTACTAAATACAACTAGCGGAACTAACTAGTATAACTAATGGTACTAAGTCAGGAATGCATAATTCCCAACAACAAGCACACTAGAAAAGACTAGATAGACATGTAAGAATTCACGAGGATCCATATTTATGCATAACCCATGAATAAAAATTAAGAACTGTTAACTAAACCAAAATACCAGTTTTAACTTCAAATTCTTCCAAGAAACATCTCCAATCCATTGCTATCATCAAGCTGAATAAACTTCCACTTCAGGGATTAAGTAAGCCAATGCTAGCATTCAAAAAGTTAAACCTGCTAACATCAAAAGCCTTTGTGAGAAGATATGCAACATTTTGATATATGTGAATCTTGATCACTTGAATTAGCTTCTTTTCATAAGAATCTCTAATAAAATTGTGCCTTATCTCAATGTACTTGGTTTTAGAGTGAAACACTGGATTCTTTACAATACAAATGGTGCTTTCATTATTAATGTAAATCTTGGTGTTCGTGAAATTGAACCCATAATCAATCATTTGATTTTAGATCCATAACACCTGTCCACAGCAATTTGTAGCAGCAACATACTCTGCTTCAGTAGTAGAATTTATAACACCCCATGTTTTAGGGTCATTTGTGACGTCAATAAATTCACAAGTTATTTTTAGTATTGTACACGTTTACTTTTAAACCGTAATCGTTAAGTTAAATCGCGTAAGCTAAAAATTATCATTAGATGTAAACGGGCATCAAACAATTAAATGTTTACATCAAGCAAGTGTTAAGTAATTATTTTGAGGATAATCATTAACTTTGTTCATTTTATTTTTATTGGTTACGTAAATTGGTTACGTTTCGCGATAAAATACGTTTAGGCATTCCCGGAATCACCGAAACTATTCTACGCTTCAACAAATACCCATGTTTATATCCAATACCCAACGTTTTATTAAACTTTACCCAAGTTAACATTGTTAGTCATATGGTACATTAAATAAACTAACTAGAAACCATATTTTACCAATTTATACATCTACACTTTAACCTTATACATTTAAACTTCAAGAGATGAAAGTATATATCAAATAAAGAATCAAATTCAAACATGTCTCAGATCTCGTATATAGACCATAAACAACAGATCTTCGATCAATCACAAGATCCATTTTCCGGTTGATTTTTATAATTTTATCACCGACCTCAAAAGAATTTTGTAAATGGATATTAACATAGATGAACATTTGTTTTTATTTTCTTTTCTTTTTAAGTGTTACAAGAACACAAGTTGGATGTATTTCTTTTCACTTTCTTTCTTTTTCTTCATTAACTCAGACTCAAGAACACAGTGTAAGAATTTTGATTGATAAAACAATAACTATTAATTTTTTTTGTAAAGCACGTATTGTATGCGTGATAAAATAGGTTTTGTACGCGTTAGCATGAATGCATATACATGGCGACCTATACATTGTCACTTTAGCAACGGAAGTAGTACTATTGTTACTGCGCAATATATGATATATGATAAGGCCGATAAGCTAATGACCAAAGTAATGAATTCATATTTCTTTCATCTCATTCACTTCTAAATCTTGTACTTTTAGGGGGAGCAGAAAAACCGAAAACGAATCAAACCGAAAACAATAGAACCGAACTAATAACCAAACCGAATTTTCCAAAACAAAACCGAACCGAACTACAAATTTGGCTTTCGGGTTAGATATGGGTTTAGTAATCTGAACCGAAAACCGAATTTATATAAATATATATATTAAAATTTTATCATAATATAAAAAACACTTTTTATGCTTGAAATAAATTTTTTTTTGCTAAATATAGATATAATAATTATTTTTTAAATAAAATTGTGTAATTCTGGTTATTCGGGTCAACCCGAAAACCGAACCGAATTCAAATTCGGTTTTCAGTTCGGTTCAGTTGAATTCTAGTTCAGTTCGATTCAGTTTTCGGGTTGATTGAAAAAAAATAAACCGAGCCAACTGAACCAAACTAATCAAACAACCCGATAACCGAACCCATCAACACCCCTGCTTACTTTAGGCTGAATTATGTTTGGGCTCATGGCTGTCGTATTAGATGGGTTGATGGGCTTGGGAGCTAAAGAAGGAGAAAACAACAAACGTATAAAAAAATCGACGAATATATAATATAATATAATAAGATTTAAGTTTATTTATATATTAAACATTTACTAATTACAAATCTCAGCCACTCATTTTAAAAAAACATATTTTCATTATTTTTTTTAAATAATAATATTTTTTAAACCGTTAATCGTTAAGCGAAAAAGAATACAATCGCGATAAGCATTTAATTATCTTTCTATAAATATGCACTTTGATATACTTTCAACAAACTTTTCTTTTCGTTGTTTTCACCTTTTTAAAAGTTTTTTCGTCTTCTTTTTTTCCTTCGTTGTTGAAACTTGCATAAGAAATCACATATGATTAAACACTAATTTTAATATTATAATAAAACTAGAAGGGTACTCGCGCGTTGCGGTGGCGGGTACCCTGTGACGATTAAGCGGAGAAATAAAAAGAAAATGATCTCGGTTAGGCTCGTTTCCCCTGGTTTTATCGGTTCTGACGGATCCTCACTGGTTCGTTTTCGGACGGCTTTTATTGGCTAGCTGAACCGGTGGCGACTTCGGTTACTGGTTGAACCCGTTGGTCCGGTCCATTACAACCATAAAATTTTCGGATATGATATTCCTTTTAATTGGTTGTTCACCTTTCAAAATCAAATCCCAGCCCATTACAATCATAAAATTTTCGAATATACACCCATTTCTAATTCCAGTGATATAAAGTAGCGAAAATTACGTAAGTAACCTATTGGGAAAAAAAATGTCTGGCAGTAACCTATGTATTTTTTTTTCGAATATGACCTTTTAAATCGCTACCAATTGGTAGCAATCTACTACTTGTACACGTGTCGCATTTTTAAGGTACCCGAAATTCAAAACAATTCAAAACTGAGCCCTAGTTTTTACTTTTTGCAGATCGCTACTAGGAAATAGCGATTTCCTTTACTTTTCATAAAAGGTGTCAGCGAGTGTCATAAAAGGTGCCAGACCAATTTGTTTTTTTCGGTAGATCGCTACTCTATGGTAGCGATTTTGTTTTTTTTTCCTGATCGATTTTTAAGGAGCACAGTATTATACAGTAAGAAAAGATGTATCACTGCCATACAGTATGAAATGATGTATCACTGCCAAGTTCAGTAATATTTTGTTATTTTGTAAAATAAGAATCTGATTATGCATATAAATGAGAAGTGATATACTAGATACAATGTGCTTATCTTTATTTCTAAAAAAAATAGTTTTGATTTGAAGAAGTTCTGATAACTTGATTTAGTTTGAAGCTTGTGCTGTTGTTGTTGCATTGTGGATTGTTGCGGTTTGCGGCGGTTTTCAGGTGGTGTTGTTGGTGACTTCGTGTTTTACTTCTTTATTATAAGATGGATTTGAGCGGTTACGAGGTATAATATTTATATTTTAAATTATCCACTATTTTATTTTTTTGATGTTTGTATATGTAGTAATTATTTATTTACTTGATAATTTAGGTACCTCGTGTTCTTATTACTTGTAGAAGTAAGTTAAAGTTGCTTAAACTAGTTAAAGAAAAAATTAGTGGGACTGAACGGGAAGCAATATTTCGGGAATCTTGTTTTGGTTGGGTATTAGATCAAAATGATTGGATAGAGAATTGTATCTTAATACATTTTATGTTAGGTCGGCAAGTTGAGGTAGAAGGCGATGGAAATGAAAATGTCCCTTTATATTACGATATAACTGATAAATTTCAAATACAATTTGGGAGAAAGGAATTTTGCCTGGTTACTGGTTTAAGGTTTGAGGTCGAGAATTTGGGTGACTATAACGACAGTAAGTTGCCTATTCCTTTTAGGAGACGGGTGTTTCCGTCATGTTATGATGGTGAACATATTACAGGCCATACTATATTAGAAATCATTGAGGACGAGATGTTTGATAGATTACACGACGATGATGTTGTTAGCCTTTGTTGTCTAGGCATCTTGCAGCTTGTTTTATTATGTGTGGAGGCTAAACGTAGGATCTCTGACTGGATGTTAAGATTAGCAAATGATAAAGTAGGTTGGGACAACTATCTTTGGGGTTCGTTTGTGTGGCCGACATTGTACTCCCAACTCAAGAATGCAAACGTTAAACGTTGGTCAAAATTATATGCCAGTCAGCCTGCAAATGAAATTGATAAGAAAGCGTATTCGATCTTTGGATATACTTTGGCATTCAAGGTATGTCATAATTTAGTTTATAATATTTAATTGGGCATTTAATTGGGCAGATAAGCGAGTCGGTGCGAGAAGCTAATACAGGACCGATCATTGTCAACCAACATTTTGGGATAAGCGATTTAAGTGAACCCCGAAGCATGCGGGTATAATTTTTTTGCATTTAATATAAGGAAAAGTAAGTAAATAATTTAAGTTTGTATTTATGGGTGTCCACAGGGTGGTCCCTCTTCATTCCAGACACATCCAAACAGCAGCTCTTTCTTCAATATTAGTACGCCAACAAATTGGCAAACCCCAATGCCGTCGCAACCTGGTCCATCAAATTGGCAAAGCCAGATGCCGGCGCAGTCGGCCACTCCTTATTGGCAACCCGCTTTCCCCTCGCATCCTGGTGGTTATAACTGGCAAAGTCCGATCCCATCTCATATGGGTAATCCAAATTTGCAACCCCCTATTGAGAGGCATCACGATGCTGCTGGCTTATTTAACCAGGTAATGCTAAATTTATATACGGATATGATTATATGATACTAACCATCATGAAGTAATAAATGTTAATTAATTGCTGTTTTTTAGAATATATTGAATCGAGGAAAGAGAGAACAGCGTCCTAGCTTTTATAAACGGACTCCATAAGCAACCTCCTACTACCATTTTACCCAAGCAACGTGGTAATAAAAATAAGAATAATGTCATGAAGGCTAATTTATCACCTTTGAATCTTAGGAATGCGTTTGATGATGAAAATGAAGGAGGCAATGACGTAATTTATTTGGGTGGCGAATTCACTGGTAATTACCTAGTGTATGAAAATGTGGACCCTCAGAAGGTAATTGCTAGTCTTGTATATAAATTAATTAATAAACGCATGAAAGTATGTGCATTGATATTGGTTATTAACTTGGTTGTTTAGGTGAAACGAGAAGATTATGTTACCTTACATGAATTTTTAAATGACCCCAAGCATATTTACTTAGATTGTTACATAAATGGTTATTTAGTTCCAGTAACCTTCTGGCAACAACTAGTTCCACATTTGTGCATGCCCGACATTGATTCGCGCACTCCAATGGGTTGGTTGTCCGGAGAGGTAAGTTTATTAATACAAGTTTAATACATGAGTTATTTATATTTGTACCCAATAACATCTATTTATTTTGTTACTTTGTTTCTAATCAACACATGAACGCGTGGATGGAGCTCTTAATTAGGTATAGGAGTAATAATGACCCGTGGACAGTGGCGTATACAAATACAATAAGTGTACATCCGGAAAATCAACGTTTTCTGATTGAGATGGACCAACACACTATTGGAACATTGGATGGGTCAACGCGTCTGTATCCAGAATGGAGTGCTGTTAATTGGGTACTTATTTCGTTACTTATTCGTATTAAAACTATTAATACAATTTATGTATGAGTAGTATTTAATAAGTTACTTAGTTTGACATAATATATTTGTTATATATTTGTAGGTGTTTCTGCCCATACATGTTGGAGGAAATCATTGGGTTACAGGTGTAATAGACTTACCCAATGCTCATGTTTATGTGTTCGACTCCCTGCCTAACGTGGGAAGAAGGAATTTGTTATGGAACCAAATTCAACGTTGGACACCTATGGTTAATAATATTTTGCAAAGGCGAGGTTGTTTTAATGAAAGTAGAGGACCTATAATTTCCAATTGTCACACAATCATGGTTTGGGTATACATGTCCCTCAACAAACCAACTACTCAGACTGTGAAGTCATCACATCTTGGTTAATCTCCTGTTTGTGTTTAGAAAGAAGTGCGATAGTGAACGATGATCCTCAAGAGTTTTGGGAGACAATTAGAAATAACATGTGCAAGTGTTTTTATCTGTCTAGGTGTGAGGATACTAGAGATTGTGTTTATGATTAGTTTTTATTTTGAATATATTGTATATTGAAAGTCTAACCTTTTGTGTGAAATAATATTGTATATCACTTTGATAAACCAATAATAAGTAGACATTGCATTAAAAAAACATTACAATCGATGATAATTGTTGTAATACAACTTGATTAAAAAACATAAACGGACATAATAATGATAAGCTTAACCAGTGCCACTTCTAAGAACGGTATCTTTATGAAAAACTTCAACCACATTTCTCTTTGTAATGTTTAGGTAATGCTCTGATGGTTTAGGAGTAAAAACAGAGACATTTTTTAGTATCATAGTAGCTCCTGTAGTAATATCCTTTCCATAACCACCCACACCCATGACTTTGTGATGTATTGTTCCAGGTATTATGCTTGATATATCTTTCAAAGTTACATTTAGATCGCCAAGCATATTCGAAGAACAAGACTTTACTATTGCAACAATGTTGTCAAGTTTTCCCTTTTTCAGAAAGTTGTCGATGTCTCCCAAACATCCAGTTACAGTGCCACCAAATGCCATCACATAGTTAGTGGCGCTAACCCACGCCTCACTGTTGAAATCATCATCCTCACCCACATCTTCAATTATTTTTTGCATATATTTTTGTGTTGTCATTAAAGCCCCATCTGAATCAAGAATAAAAACCTTTTCTTTCAGCATCTTGGCTTGTTGTACAATACCCGCAGGACCGGATATTATCCTAACTGGATTTAGGGTTGAGGGATATGGTTCAACACGTGTGTTACTAGATAGTTGAACAACACCTGCAGGACCAGGTAGTAGATGATTCAACATGTGTGTTATTAGAGGAACACAAAGAATGTGTTAAATGTAGATCAGAATCATCTACATCAAGACCGAATTCCCATGGATCAGTTTCGTTATTGAAATTAGCATCCATTATAGATAGCACTGCTAACAAGTTGTGTGATAAAATGATTAGATGGTGG
>BQNB010149080.1:0-16215 GCA_026074375.1 Tanacetum coccineum | reverse complement strand
TCTCGCAGCTGCTTATCGATCAACTCAATCATAAGACCCGATCTCTTTCGGCCAACAGATGTCCACTTTCTCTTTGGCATCTCCGGGTTGTAATCCAAATGAAAGTCGAGTACTCTGTGATGAATCTCATCGTGAACAGACTTGAGTGTACCATCTGAGAACTTGTACAGCTCATCAGCTCACAAAACTCTTAATAGTTTGTTCAGGTCTTCATAGACAATTCCTGGTGGATCATATGATGGAGTGTAGGGTTCTTTGAATTCAATCTCTGGAAAGGTCTTCTGAGGTTTGGTGATGTTAAGCTTTTTTTGGTAACTCTCTACACCAAGTTGTAAGTCTTCAACACGTCTCTTTAGGATTAGGCTTCTTGTGAACATACGAAGGGCCAAAATAAATTCAACAATAACATTCCCATAGAGGTGGAATAGCTTGTGTTGAACAACAAGAAGAAGCATATCTTCAATGTCGTTCAGGTGTAGATCAACAAAGTCACCTTCTTTAAACTTATAAAGCTGTTGATCAGATCTTTTCACCACAATCTCTTCTAAGTAACCATATCCATGCAATTTCTTTACACTTACACTCTTTACACCAAGTATGAGTACACATTTTGTTTAGAAAATTTGCTTACTTAAGATCAATACCATAGTTTGCATCTTTCACCCCAGTACTTGATTCCCATTAACGCATCTTTGTCATACGCATGCTTGATGGTACTCCAAAGTGTAGGGACCATGTATTCAATTCCTTTTATCTCATATCAAGCAGCTTTTGTCTTCATAATAGATGTGGTGTATGTTACCTCAGGATTAGAAGTCTTCAAATACTCCAGATCATTGTTGAAGAAGTAATCAGCAGCAACGTTTCGATGACCTGGAGGTCCTTATAAAGGAAGAGGCTTGGATAGATCAAACGGGTAACGATCTCCTTCTAGATTGTTCCAATCAAGCTTGTCTATTAAAGCATTAAAGCACTCTTGGAAGTTGTACTCAAGCTCGATACTGCTAGAGCAAGTGCCTTTCAACAAATTGAAGGCATGTCCTAACAAGATATCTTGAGCGAGATTTTCTATCTTGGGTCCATTAAACACGTACTTGGAGAAATCAATAGGAGTATCCATGAGGTCTTTGAATGTGAGAGGATCCTTTGAAGCAGAGACCATTTGATTAAACCAAGGCTGTACGGGTTGATCAAGTATAACCTGTCGCTTGTTCCATTCAGGATCAGGAGTAGGAGGCCTTAGAGGTTGCTTGAACCAATATGGATTCAGAGTCTTTCTTGTTTTGGGTTTTGAGGTGTCTTGTGGTTGGTCATCATCACGAACCACATCATCACCCAAATCATCCATAATCACCTTAGCAATAGGTTCTTCAACTGGCTCCTTTGCCAAAGCAGTCTTACCAGTTTTAGAGCTTTTAGTCAGAGTTTTACCTTTTGGGATTTCCTTAGTGGTAGATGGTTTCTTTGAAGACTCAGGCTCTTTAGTTCTTCTCCTCTTGGTCTTCTTACCCTGGTTTGGTCCAGTTGGAGGGTCTTCATCATCATCGTCTTCATCATCATCATGCTTTCTCTTGTGGTCTTTAATTGTGTAAGCGACTCCCTTATCCATTACGTTTTCATCTTCAATCAATGCTTCCATGAGTGCATGGTACAATCAATGATTGGCAGGATTTCTGTTAAAAGACTTGTTTGCATGCATGGATTAGTAGAGAGCACTTTTCAGATCAAACTCTTCAAGAGCTGCCTTGTTAGTAGACTTGATGGTAAACTGTGGCTTTTTTTGCTTCTCACCTTGTTCCTTTTTAATCTTGAGAATATCTGAAGGACTTTTCTCAGATTCTTATTCAGCTGTTGGTGTCGGTTTTTTGGTTAACTCAAGAAGATGCTACAGAGAATATTTATGAATGAGATTTGTCATGTGTTTTTGCAGTTCCTTTTGAAATACATCTCCGACTTTGGTATCAAGATAACTATCAACAACCGTGGGAACTTGAGACTTGAGAACTACAAGAGCTTCAGTAGAGTGATCAACAATTTTCAACTCAGACACATCTTTTTCCAATTTTGCACCTCTTAGCTCGACAACAGTAAGTGCATTGGATTCAGGAACAACAGCCGTGATGGTTGGGGCATCAGTTGTGATTGGTTTCGTGGGAATTGGTGTAGGTGTTTGTTGTATGGATGAGATGATATGTGTCACTTAAGGTGAGGGGACAATAGTTAAAACTGGAGTTTCAGTAACAATTTCTGGTATAGGTGGAAGATTTGTTGTCTCTGGAATCACTGATACGGGAACCTTCTATACTAATGGAGACTGGATCTGGGGAGTTTCTTGTTAGATGGGAATATCCAACAAAGAACTAACATTTGTATCTACAGAATCCTTAACAGTACTAACTAAGAAAGAATCAGAAGAAAGTTTAAGAAATTGATCACCAATACCTGAAGAAACAGATAAGCTTGAGCTTGATGGAGGGAGTTCAGTTTTCTTGGTATCATCATTTACTTATGAAGACTTTTCAGCTTCTTCCTTTGCTGCATCAGTAACCCTTTCTTTACCTTTATCAGACTCTTCAACTTTAGCATCTTTCATTTCTACATCCTCATCTTTGCGCACACGTATCTTGTACTTATAAATCTCATCTTCATCAGATTCAGTTTTGTCATCTTCATCATCTACATCTTATGTATCACTGACATGATCATCGCCTTCGTCATCAGCATCACCATCTTTATCATCCTTCTTAACATCATCATTATCATCATCAGGATATTCACTGTCTTGTTCATCTCCCTATTCAAGAATAACCTTCTCTTTAGTTATGTCCTTTTCCTCATCAGGAACCCCTGGTTTAATACCAGTTCCTACACTTGAGGTAGCAAAGATGATTATGGACTCATTGGGAACTCCTGGTTTACTACCAGTTCCTTCATTTGAGCCTCCAGTACCTGGTTGTCTTCTGCTTATCTTCTTACTTTCCTTAAGAGCTTGCATAATGTCTGCAGCCTCTTGTTCTTGTGGAGTAAGAGATGGAGCTTGCATAATGTCTACAGCCTCCAGTACCTGGTTGTCTTCTGCTTAGTCTTTGAAGTGGCGGGTTTTTACTTTGGAATACTCGGAGTGTCTTGAATGACTACACTCTTAGAACTTCTGCCACCAGACTTCTTCTTAGCAGATTCAGAGACAGATTCAGCCACGATCCTAGCATGTGTAGCATGGACTTTCCTTGTTGCTTCTGCTTCTTCAGCTTTAGTTTGGCTGATAGACTTAGCTAACTCCAAAGCAACATCAGCATCATCAGAAATAATGTTGTCATTAGCTAACATTATGACTTTCTTTTTGACTCTTCTCTTACTAGAAGTCTTTTTCTTAGTTAGTTCAGGTTCAGGTTTAGACTCTTCGAATACATCGACAGTTTCCTGAGACTCGTCAGCAGTCTTCTTGCCTTTTGAACCTTTGCCTCTGCTTTTCTTGGGAGGAATTTGATTTGTTGAATATTTAATGAACATCTGATACAATTATGAACGCTTGATTGCGTCAGTCAGCATCACATCAGGAAAGGGAAGTCCATATTCCTGATAGTCTTCACCTATTCTGACAAACTTTAACCTGCTTATAATCACATCATCTTTGATTGTATGATAGTGCTTATGATTGAGGTTGGTGAGAGACTTGTGTTGTTTTAGGAAGTGGTTGATGATGATTTTGGTGAATCAAGGATATGGCATGTTGTCACGTCTTGATCTATTTTCTTTCCTGTGATCAATCTGGTAAGCAAAGTCTTCCCAAATCAACTCAGGATAGTCGACATTTTCTCTGTTGAACATCCCTCACAGTATGTCAATTCTGGACTTTCTGAGTTTGTCATTGCTTGCAGTCTTTCCAGAGAGGCACTTGTTGATTATAGCTGCCAGAGTTCTCCATGGCTGGTGCATATGATCCACAAACATGTTGGTGTGCCTGTTCAGTGGACCCTTGTAGCCAAGATCAATGAGAAAGGTGAGTGCAATATCATCATCTGGAACATCCGTGAAGTCTACACCTTCCACTCTTGGACAGATATCAAGGATTGTCCTAAAGACTTCAGCATTGACAGTACACTTCTTGTTGGCTAAGAGGAATTCATAAGAATCAGTGTCTTGAACCTTCTTGATGGTGTACCAGAATTGCTGCATAAAGATTTCTGGGACATCTGCAGATATAGTGAAAGCCTTGAAACACGTGGAATTCTTGATTATGTCAATGACCACTTGAAATGTCTCTTCCTTTTGTGGCACAGTGGTTTCCAATCTGATATTGGTAGAGCTGATCTTGACTCTCTCAGCAGAAGGAACCCACTTTTCATCACGAGCAACAACTTGTTGTGTTTCTTGAGGATTCATGATTCTGCTTAAGAATTAACCAATATAGTTTATATACACAACAGATATATGTTACTGATTATCTTGGTTATCCTTTGATGATATGATTGGTCTATGATTAGGTTTCATGCAAACATGACATAATTACTACATTCTAAGAACAGTCAACTAAGTTCAATAGTCAAAAGTCAAACAGATAAAGTCAACAAGACATTCTAAGGAAGCTTAGGACACATATTTAATTAGAGAGCAGATAATACATAATACAAGTACACACATGGCAAGTTATGAAATATGACAAATTACATGACTATTACACAAATTTTAAAAAATTTAAGCAGAGTTTCTTTTTGTATTTTGTCATATTTCGCTTGAATAGTGTACCTGTACATGTATCGCTTCAAACAATTTAGCATGTTTCGCTCAGACAAAGACAGTCATGTTTCGCTCAAATAAATTTTACATGTTTTGCTTAGAATAAACTGACATGTTTCGCTTGGAATAAACTAACATGTTTCACTTGGAATGAAACTGACATGTTTCACTTCATTCAACAAAAACATGTTTCGCTTCGTTCAAAGCTACTTATCTTAATTTTTACCAAGTAAAAAACCTTTAAGCACATCTAACAATCCTCACATATCAATAATAACATCACAGAATCAATTTCCACAAACATTAAACAACATTTTAAGCAAGCTATTCAAAATTCCAACACACAAAGCAGACAATCTCATGGCAAACATGTTAAGGACCATTTAGGATAAAAGCTAAGCACTTAGGAGCCCAACAACAGTTTACACGCACACTTTAAACATCTCAAGACCAATATTATACCATTTTGGATGTAACGAGCCTAGAATAACTACTTTTCCAAGTAAAAGAGCATATAGAAGGCAAGAACATGATCTAATAGCATAAAGACACTCATAACATGCTATTAAACATAAACCCATAACTATTCATCCCTATAACACATGTTTCGCTCTATTCATCAAACAAAAATCAAAATTTCTCACAAATGGTTAAGATAAATGCATAACTGTTTCACACGCATCTTAATAGCACCCTAACGAACAAAAACCCTCAATCAATTAAGCATAAACTTCTACTTTTTACTAACGAATCCTAATTCGTTTTTCTTTGATTAAGAGAGCAAAAAGGAGTTTTAAGCTAATCCGATTTACCTAGATACTGTGGAATGGACAATGAACGAATAGAAGTGAATCTTTTGCCTTGAAAAATACGTTTTGATTCCTAAGTTTGAAGCGAGCGAAATGTAAAGAGAGAAATGTGTTTGAATTTTTAATATGAATGTGTGAGAGGAGTGAAATATGTTTGAAAAAAATTATAACCCGTTTATGTTTCAAAAGTGACACAAATAGTCCTTGTATTTTCTTTTTCCTTCTAATTTTCATTTAAACTTATTACTAAGCTTAACTAAGTTATAGAAATGACATATTTAGCCCCTAAAGTTTGTAGCTAGGATTCTAAGTCCTATATTTTGCCTTGTAATCCCTAAAAGTTAAAGCCAATAACATCTTAAGACCAATCGAGTTACGAATACATTAACTCTCCTTTAATCGTACATTAACTCCCCTTTAATTGATAATTCATTATTGAAAAACACTTTTTCCTTTTTAATTCTAAGATGACATTTTTAAAGAATCATTTTTGAAAGAATTTGACTATTACTCCCCTCAAATAAAATCCCGTTTTTCTATTTTAAAGAGTTTGTAACATTTGTTTTGATTGAAAGAATCTTTTTTTTAAAAATCTTTTTAGATGAGAAACTGATATTATTTAATTATTCTTCAAAAACAACACCATTAAAAACAAGATTTCTCTCGTTTGACATAAATAAATGCACTGACACGTACACCTATTTGATTAGAGGAAGCACGGGTTGTGTTGTAAAGTAAACACAATCCTTTGAATGAATATTGAAGTAATTCATTCCCAAAAAAAATTAGTTTTCCGTGTGAATCAAGTTTTCTTTTTGACGAAATACTTGCCTTTAAATTGAAGACCGGGTTGCTATCTGGAATAATAGAAAATCATTTGACATATTTTGAAAACTATTTGAACTTCTGATCGAACTTCATTTACAGCCTCGTATCATTATTAAATGACATTTCTAAGTGTCGGTACCTAAAATATCATTTCACTTCCATACAAATAGGTATGAATCAATGATAAGAAACCATAAGAAAAGAGATAGAAGAATGAAAGAAATAAAGAAAGAAGAAGATGGTTGATTACTTGTAAAATGAGAAACCTTACAAATGAGACCAACACCCTCTCCAAGAGTGGAGAGGGGTATTTATACTTTCTTACTAACCTAGGGTGACGCCTTATGATGTAGTGTAGTTGGGGTCGGCTTCGTGTTTATGGCTTTAGCCCCAACGTATACAAAATAGTTTTAAAATCACGAGCCCGACTCCCTTTCTAGCCCAAATAACAACATACAAATAAATAAAGAAATCGTGTTTCCTTGTTTCGTTTAATTTATTGAGGCTAACAATCTCCCCTAAAGCGATGTCATTTGAATCTTACTCCTTGGACTTATTAATTGCTTTGTCTTAAATCTTGATTCTTGTTTTTGTTCTTTATCTGTTGTAGCTTGTATCCTTCATGCTTTGTATATTGATCTTAAGCCTTTGTCATTGTCTTTACGACTTTGTCTTTTATTTCCGAAGATCTTTATCTTTTATCCTTGTTTTGTCTTTAACGTCTTCCACCTTTGCGATCTTGTGTCTTGACAACATGCTCATAGGTACTTTGCATCATCTGAAAGCTTTGTTCTAATAATCTCCCTGATAGACAAATATCTTGAAGAAGATCTTATATATTAGAGTTTGTGCGGAGTCTTTGTCTTTATTCTTTAGCTTTCATGATTCTTGAATCTTGAATGCTTTATAGATATAGTCTTTGTAGTTGTTGAGCATGACATTGGTGATGATACCATCTCCAGCGGTGGAATGAGGCATCACCATCTCCATCTTTATGTATCCTGAAATAAACAGTTAGCAATAAAGCGAGTGAGACACGAATATGGCTGTCATTCGTCCGGATTGGTTAGATTAACCTCCGTTCCGTATCGTTATACAGTAAAAATAAGTACCGTGATCAGGTAATTCAAAGAATCTCCATGACAGGTTTTACCAGCTCAAAGCGGAGGATCTTCTAACACATATTTATTAGATGTAGCATGCTTTGCTAGTTCATTACCGGAACGTCCTAAGCAGACAACAAACACGGTAAGAGTGTAAATCAGATCGTAACTATCTTTCTGATTATGTCTTGCAATTCTTTACGGACCTTTAGTTATCGATATCCGAGTTGGACACAAACTTTATTCATATAGAATCTCGCAAGTCACCTACCGCAGTGCTGTTTGATGATGACACTTGGAAGGTATTTCCATTCAACATGTGAATACTAAAACTAAAGAGTATCACTCTGAATATCTGGCAGAATCACAAGGATTAATGGTAAGACTCTTGTCAACAGCTTGTTAACTTAATCAAGTTACAACAAGTGTTTTGTCATGGAATGTGTCCAAAAGAGATTTATTGATGATCACTTGGCACTAGACTCGATTATACGTTTGGTTTTTTAGTAAACGGTAGTGCTTGGAGCAACTGCCACCCATTCAATTATTAACTAACTCGGAGTGAGAAAGACAATAGAGTTCGTTGGATGTGGGTGACCCATCGGAAACAAGTATAACTTTTATCCCGTTATGGCAAAGATGTATCGGTAAACTATATCAAAAGTAACGTTATTTTTCCAATAAAAGTTATCTTTCAATCGACACAATCATTATGTGTTAGATAAGAGTTATATATACGCACATAAACATCATTTTATTAACGGATCAAAAAAGGGTATCTTATAGAGATCGCGTAACAATAAAAATCATATTTTATTTTTACGCCACGTGAATCAACGTCGCACGACTATATGAACCCATTCACACTTCAATAAACAAAATATAAAAGAACCAATATTTATACATTACTAGATAAGTAATACGACTTGACGTTTGTTTCCTCTTCAAAACTCAAATGTACAACATTCATATCAAGTCAATCAGTAACAAATTCAAAATGGGCAAGCCAACACCATCATTGCATTTCATACAATGTCCTTTAACCTTTTGAAAATACTCAACTACTACGTCTTGTTTCAATTGCATTCTCAATTCAAATCAACCAATAGTAGTTTCATTCCACAAGTATTATAAAAGATGATCATTACAAATAGTATCTACACAAACAAACAGTGTATATAATTAACATTATCTCAAGAAATCTCAGTAATCTATCACACAAAATGAGTATAAAAAGGGAACCACGCACTAGCTATTTTCATCACAACTAAAAACCTAAAAACAAAAAGAAGTGAAACGTTCGAGTTAATTACATTGAGTGCAAAAGCAAAGGTTGAAACGAATACGGGTTTATTAAAGGATAAGCAAGAGAGGTTTTCTAGTTCTTTCATCACCACCATCTTACCTTTCGCTTGACCGTCGAAAGCTCTTTTCCTATTCCTTGCTTAACGCTTTTTCATGCTATTTTTCATACCCATATAGTCTCTTCACGACGAGTCTCGACCCATCATGCATTGGAATTCGCACACTGATAACCTAAGTGTCCTTATAGTTTACACACATAAAATAACAACTAAACCATAGTTAGTAAATCACGTCACGCATATAGAACAAGTAACGAGATAGGAGTCCTTACGAAAAAAAAACTTAAAATATACCACGACCCCATGTGTTGTCTTCGTTAGGGTTGACAAACCCTGGGGTTTTAGCATGAAATATGAAGGAACCCTTATATGAAACCCTCGAAGAGCAACATAGATTTGACCACAAAACTTAAGACAAACCACAGGCAAGCGGAGTTTATGCTCGCGTGTGGGGTGTGTCACCTGACGCAGAAGAAACAAACAACTCCTTGGCTGTTGTTTCATACCAAGAACCCAACTTGGTAATCTGCACACTAGTAAAAACCTATACCATGAAGTCTAACACTCACTCACTGTTTTAGACAACATTTCTTTCCTGCAAGGGGTCGTTTAGTGTCCCAATCATATACATATACAAAATATACAAAACTGAAACATGCATGAAATTGCGTCTGTTAGGGACAGAAAAAGAGAAAAGAAAGAAAAAGGGAAGAAGTAAACACGTGACTTTTATTATATACAAGTGGGTTTTGTTGCAAGTGGGTAGGAAACGAAAACAGTGAGCATAAGCTCACTGTTGTACGTCTGACGGGCAACAAAGAGGGAAGCAAGAAAAAGTGTCAACTGTGTAATCCATATACAAATTATATACATACGATAAATTATATAAAGAAAACTAGAAGAAACCTATATGAATAATTAATAAATAAGTGTGCGTAAGTGGAAGCAGGTGACACCACAATAGTGGTTGTCAACCCTCCTGTTGTGTGTGTCAGAATCAGAAAGAGGAAAAGAACAATTGCCATGCGAGTTATACTATAATACATGTGAATTTTTTCTTCGATTTGTGTGAAATACAAAAGCAATAATAAGGCTTATATGGAGTCAAATGACAGCCACTGTTTGTGTTCGACAGATAAGGCAGGAGAACAGAAAGATGAAACAGAGTTATGTCCAGTGAATGTATTTATAAAAACATTTCATGTCATCTCCTAAAACACGTGTACCAAAGTTATCAAATTTTAAAAGGGATTGAGTACCTTCAATTCGAGCGATATCCAGTCAAAAAGTGGGCAACGTATTATTTCTAAAGTGGAGAGTCTTAAATATCATATAATCTAAGACTTAAAGTTGTAATTTCAAATCGAGTTTTAAAATAGTAAATAGAAGTTAACACGTTTATAAAGACTTATTTAACCGTTAAAAAAACAATTTTTAATGTTTTTATTCGGACTTAAACATAAAAAGTTTATAAAAGTGGGTATATATATTAAGGATTAAAATATATTATAAGAAACTTAAAACGACTCGAGCGAACCGTGAAATATAAATTTGATAGTTACAAATTAATTAACGATCTCGAAGTAAATAAATAAACGCGATAAATATAAAAACTGGTAACTTATAAATAATGCTTATATTTCCTTAGATCACGCAAACTTATAAATATGAATACGACGCATAATAATCCTATACATACTTGTAGTTGTAAAGTCACATTTGAACCAACGGTTTAACCAACGCATTACCTCATAAACGACCCAGGCCTTTTGACAATATCTTAATTCATTGCATTAAGTAAGTATGTAAACTCAACTCTGATAAAATTAATTAGGTGTATGACTGTGTACTTTTGGACGTGCATTGAACAATTTCATTAACGGGGCGATTAACTGACAAGGTGAGTTTTCATAGCCCCTACTCTATTATTTTAAATCATCTTTTGAGGTGAGAACATTGCTTATTTTAAACGTGTGAATACAAGTACAATTACTCATTACTGATGGGTCAATCCGATTAACCCAAGGTTGCTATTTTCCTGAATTATATCATGAACCATTAATCATTGTGCGCGCGAATGTCAATGATAGATCTATCGGCATTTGACAATCCCTATTGTCTTGGACTGACCATTAGTCAAGCAAACACAGTTTTCAATTGAGATCAGACAAACGGGTGACCCGGTTAGACACCTGCAAGGGCATTCAATATAGTCGGTTTTATGATAACGCTTCGGTGTCAAGAGGCTTAGACAATAGTAAGCAATTTCTATGACTTTGTAACTGTTATATTATCATAAGTGGGGCGAAATCTACTGATTCACAAACACTACATTTTTCTGCGTTAAACAAACCTATGAACTCACACCAACTTTAATGTTGAACGACTTTAGCAATTTTATCTCAGGTATTAAGAATGGAGAAGCTATATGAAGTCTTCATGCATTGCTGTCATTTTCTGAAGATCACTTGTCCTATTTAAAACAATGTTGTATTGTCTATTTTATGCTCGCTGAATGTTAAACAATTTATTACTTTCTAATTCAAGTGATCTGTTTTCTTAAAACGTCTCATATAGAGGTCGTTCTGTATTGCTTAGAAGTATGATAATCATGAAGTCACACTCCCTCGGTTGCCATTAATACCTGATATTGTTAGGGGGTGACAGATGTGATATCAGAGCCCGAGCAATAGAGAACTAGGGGTACATTTGGTAGCGCTAGACTATAACTCCTTATCTGCTTAACATGCTTATTATGCTTCTATTGTCTGTCATTGCTGGTTTCTTAATATGGGTACATAGGAATCAACAATCAAAGGAGTGCATATATTAAAATGAGGTACATGTGACATGGACATATATGAGATACATATACTTAATATGGGGTTAACATTGTGTATTAAACTGTATACATAAACTTTAGATATGGGTTACATATGTATTAAACAGGCTTAACTATGCGTATTTTGAAATATATCTATATCCTTATTTCATATTTTTGTCTCAGCGACATGTCAAACTCGGATGAATTGAGACACCAACGAAACACTACACGGTAACCCACTATCCCCCATAACTTCCCTGACACAGCTTCCTACTCATTAGGTGTGTGATCATAGGAGACGTCCTACTCTAGGATTACTTATTTTGTCGTCTGTATTACCATTTCCCCCAATTATCAGACGTACCGCTCGTATATCTATTCCACCTATTAAGCCAAATCTTGCTGAACGTGCCAGAATTTCTGCTATTAACCTTGATGATTATCAACTTGATCCTCTTACTCCACCACCCTCACCTTCATCCCCATTCACGATGGCTGCTTACCAGCGGATGATTGATGAAATGGACCCCACCCAAAGAGAGGAAGCTCTAACAGAAACTGGTCAGAATTCGGTGCTTGTACCTGAGACGGCCTTGACACTATGTACAACGCGCCTTAGAGGACAGTTGCATACCATTCTCAAGGACATGGACCATTACCCAAATGCATGTTTAGAGGAGTTAGAAGCCTTCATGACACTGTGGGATGTAAAGCCTCGAGTTGAGGAAAGTTTGTTGGAGGCACTATCGATTGACGAATTGATTACTCAACTTAGACAATTGTGTGAGGATGCGGAGGATCGTGCTAGTAATGCTTAGGAGGAAGCACGACAAAAGAGGAAGGAGGCACTCGAGGAAGTGGTCCAGTAAATCTACTGTACCCACAACTAGTTTTATTTCTGTCTTTTGTATAACCACTAAGCTATGGGTTTGTCACGGCTAGTGAACTCTTGTATCCCCGTACTCTTTGAAATAAACATCGTGTTTGCAAATAATAACAGTATTGATTTCAAAAAAAACATGCCTATTTGTAGTAACATGAATATCCTTACGCATATAACTTTCATGCATGTCATAACTGTCATTTTCATTGTCCCTCTTATAGAAAATGGCACCCGGACGACGCCCAACTGTCAACCAAAACCCTCTAGTCAATCATTCGACCAACCGAAACAATATGGATATCAACAGTGGCATTGACACTTAAATGCTCAACCAGCTCATTGCCACAAGAGTTGCTGAAGCACTCGCAGCTGCCGTTGTGACTCATGCTGCAAGCACTCAAGAAGAGAATAACCTAGGATCCAACTCTTCCCAGAACAAAACATGCAACTACAAGGAATTCCGTGCAGTCATGCATGAAAACTTCCGAGGTACTAAAGGTACTGTAGGCTTAACCCGATGGTTTGAGAAACTAGAGTCTCAATTTGGGATTAGCAATGTTACAGAAGGTGACAGAGTTAAGTTTGCTTCTAGCACACTGCTAATGTGCTTTAACTTAGGTGGAACGTATCTCGTTTCGTTCTGTATACCGCTCGATAACCGCTCATGCCACCCCTTGGAGTGATTTCAAGGCTATGTTCATTCGGAAGTATTATCCCAGGAATGAAATCAAGCAAATGGAAAACGAGCTGTGGAACTTGAAAGTGAAGGGTACAAACCTTACTGCCTACAATCAATGTTTCCAAGAACTCATCCTCTTATGCCCTGAAATGGTACCCAACGCCGACCGGTTGTTGGAACGTTATATCGAAGGTCTACCTTTAAGCATCAAGGGTAACGTAACATCGTCCAAACCAGTGGACTTGCATGAAAGCAAATTTGATAATGGCTCAAGGTTTGAAAGTACCAAAGGTTCAAAGAGTTAAGAAGAAAAACTCGGGGTGAACAAAGGAAAATAGGAATGAAACCACTACAACCACAACCCCAACAACACCAATAACACAAGCAACCTCAACCTGAACAAACGCCCAGAGAAAGCAAGGGTGTTTACAGCCGGACAAGGTACTTATGCTGGGAAACTACCTCACTGCAGAAAATGTAGACGACACCACACTGACGCATGCCCTCCTACTTGTTACAACTATAGAAAGGCAGTACATAAGGCCAAGGACTGCTGCGCTCCACCTCATCCCGCAAACTAAAGAGGACCAGGAAGCCAAGGAGGATAGGGAAGTGATGTCACTTGTTTTGGATGTGGCGAAAAAGGACATTACAAAAACAAGTGTCCAAACAATGGGAATCAAGGCGGTGGAAATCAAATTTGAGGCAACCCGCAAAACCCACAAAATAATCAGAGGCAGAATCAGGGGAACCTTAAGGGAAGTAACCAGGCATCAACCAATACTCAAGGAGGACGCAGGGCACCTGGCAGAGTATACAGCCTATGTGCTGAAGCAACAGTGAAAGATAACAACGTGGTGAATGGTACGTTCCTGATCAATAATGTCTATGCTTCAGTACTATTTGACACTGGTGTGGATAGAAGCTTTGTGTCATATGCTTTCAGTAAATATATAGACATCCCTCCTACCACCCTAGACACTAATTATAGTGTGGAGCTAGCCGACGGTAAGTCACTAACTACAAATACTGTTTTAAGAGGGTGTACTCTTAACTTGCAAAATCACCTGTTCGAAATCGACTTACTCCCTATAGAACTAGGAAGTTTTGACGTCATCGTCGGAATGGATTGGATGGCTGAACATCGCGCAGAAGTTATGTGTTATGAGAAGTACATTCGTGTTCCGTATAGAAACGATATGCTGATCATACAAGGCGAAAGGAGCGGAATTAAAATCGAATCGAGATTAGAAGTCATCTCGAGCATCAGGACACAGAAGTACATCGACCAAGGATGTCAAGCGTTCTTGATTCAAATGATAAAGGAAGAGAAAACCAAAATTTTAGAGAGGCGAATTAAAGATGTGCATGTTGTCAGAGACTTTCCGGAAGTATTTCCTGAATATTTGCCAGGATTACCCCCGACACACCAAGTAGAATTTCATATCGAATTAATACCCGAAGCTACACCTGTTGCACGTGCACCATATCGTCTTGCACCTGCAGAGATGAAAGAGCTAGCTGAACAACTAAAAGAACTTTCTGACAAAGGTTTTATAAGACCAAGTTCCTCTCCGTTGGGAGCACCAATCTTGTTTGTCAAAAAGAAAGATGGATCTTTTCGAATGTGTATCGATTATCGTGAGTTGAACAAACTTACAGTGAAAAATCTTTATCCCTTACCAAGGATCGATGACTTATTCGATCAGGTGCAAGGATCCAGCATCTACTCGAAAATTGACTTAAGGTCAGGTTATCATCAGTTAAAGGTTAGAGAAGAAGATATTCCCAAGACTACTTTCAGAACAAGATACGGACACTATAAATTCCAAGTTATGCCTTTTGGTTTGACCAACGCACTTGCGGTGTTTATGGATCTCATGAACCGTGTGTGCAAGGCATACTTGGATAAGTTTGTGATTGTGTTCATCGACGACATTCTCATATAATCCCACAACAAGAAAGAACACGAAGAACACCTGAAGACTTATCTGGAATTGTTGAAGAAAGAAGAACTGTATGCCAAATTTTCCAAGTGTGAATTTTGGATCAATACGGTAAAATTCCTCGGTCACGTGATTGATAGCAGTGGTATTCACGTAGACCCAGCTAAGATTGAAGCAGTTAAGAATTGGGCATCTCCAACCACTCCTTCAGAGATTCGCCAGTTCTTAGGTCTTGCAGGATACTATAGGAGATTCATCGAAGGATTCTCCAAAATAGCTAAGCCCATGACTGAGCTTACGCAGAAGAACCAGGAGTTTGATTGGGGTGAAGAACAGGAAGAAGCTTTTCAGCTATTGAAGCAGAAACTATGTGTTGCACCTATTTTAGCACTACCGGAAGGCAGTGATGATTTTGTGGTGTACTGTGATGCATCCATAAAAGGATTAGGTGCGGTACTGATGCAGAGAATGAAAGTTATTGCATACGCTTCTAGACAACTAAATATCCACGAGAAGAACTACACCACTGATGATCTGGAATTAGGAGCGGTGGTGTTCGCCCTAAAGATCTGGAGACACTATTTATATGGTATGAAGTGTGTAGCGTTCACCAACCACAAGAGTCTACAATATATCTTAGACCAAAAGGGCCACAATATGAGACAACGCCGATGGATAGAGCTCCTAAGTGATTACGATTGCTAAATTCGTTATCACCCAGGAAAAGCAAATGTTGTGGCAGACGCCTTGAGTCGAAAGGAAAGGATCGAACCACTATGAGTAAGAGCCTTGGTTATGACCATTGGCTTGGACCTTCCGTCACGAATCCTAGGGGCTCAGAAAGAAGCAATTAAGATCGAAAACATTAAAGCAGAAGATATTGGTGGCATGCTAAAGAAATTAGAAGCCCGCGCCAATGGAATATTATGTTTGGATAATAGAAGTTGGTTACCATGTTACGGTGACACGAGATCTTTGATTATGCACGAGTTACATAAGTCAAAGTATTCTATTCATCCAGGAGCCGACAAGATGTACCATG